>CABFOW010004857.1:0-50285 GCA_902141385.1 Timema californicum | reverse complement strand
GTAAGTGTGTATAACCGGAACGGGTAGTAAGACGCGGTGCTAATAATAATAATAATAATAATAATAATAATAATAATAATAAAATGTATTGTAAATTTCCTAATTGGAAAATCGTACAATAGTTTAATTTTTACGGAGTACAGAAACAGACTTAACAAATCCTAATCCCTTTACCTTCCTCGTCCTAAAACTAGGACTTTACTCTCGCATCACTGATCGGCGAACTATAAGGTTATACTGAGCGTTTGACTCACAGTCGAATGTACCGAGTGTGATGTTCCCACAAGCCCCTGAGAGTTGGGAACCGTGGGGGAAATTGCATAACGGTTAGAAATGAGTCCCGTACAACTTTGTGAAAGTGAAGCATCTCAGGAGTCAAACCTTGATCCCCATGCACCTGGCAAGATGGAACAAATCACAGACTCGCTAGAGAAAAAAAATACCGCAGATTAGAGATTAAATAAATGGATAGATAAATTAATATATAACTTGATAAGCTGCACCATAGTGGAACCAAGCAAGGTAGCAGTCTTACATTGATAGGTAGGATTAGCTTGAATTATACCTCATGGCTACACCAGGGGTCAGCAACCTATGGCACGCGTGCCAAGATTGGCACGCGGAACGATTTTCAGTGGCACTCTGAGAGATTTAAATAAAAATAATAAAAACCTTTGTTTTTAATTAAAGCCATTGATGTGGGTAGTAATTTTAATAAAAACTAGTTTTATGTTTAGATGATTCAATTGCTTTGTTTCAAAATTTCTAAATAATGTCTTCAGAACTTAAATTTTGCAAAACACATATCTAACTTTTGTATTTATTATGATTTATCTGATTTATATTAAAATATTCAAGAAACATTAGTTATTTAATATAGTCTATTCGATTTATAAACATGTTTAACATTTAAACTTTACAATATCAACTTAAATTTGTTTGAATAGTTGTACTAGCTAACTAGTATAAAAATATAAACGAGTTGGGTGTGCTTAGGTTGGTTGGTTCGATGAGCGACATTGCAATATTACTTCGGCACAACACTACTAAAAGGTTGCCGACCGCTGGGTTACACCATAGTTGAACCAAGCAAGGTAGCAGTCTTACTTACCTTGACATATACCAGTATTTTATAAGATGTACCATAGTATAGCCAAGCAAGGTAGCAATCTTTCTGATATCATCATTTTATTACTGGACTAACAATGAGAGAGAGAGAGATTAGAGCTTCAAATACTTGTCAGGTGTACTGATGTGTATTTATTATTTATTTAAATGGTTTACCACTTGAAAATTAGTATACATCTTTCAATTAACCTGACGGTCTAAAGAACAAACAAGTTTATCCTACGAAGAGGCAATTAACCTGCCAGGTTAAATAGTTCATGCAGCTAGATATAGATGAATATTGGAGACAAATCAAAGCATTCCCATAAGACAAACCCTGATTATTATTTATCGATTATGTATTTTTGGCAGAGTCGTGAGCTCCATCTGAGCCTCGTCGGGTCACTTCCTGATGAGTGATTTACTTCCCGCATGGATTATTGTGTTTGTGGGCAACAGTTTCAAATATTGGATGATTCGTACAAATATTTGGGCGCAGTGAAATATTTTCCCTCAAAACGGAAGATGATATAAATATAAAATCATTAGCTTACATAATCAACAGTAAGATATGTCAATCGTCTTTAAAATACATTCTCCTTCATATACAAAAACACGTTTCAGTCGTCGTTTGATCGATGTTCCAGACTCAAAGTGGAGGCGGCTCCACACTAATCGTTTCAAACAGCTTACTGACATTGAACTGGCTGACATCAGTAAGGAAGGTCTTGTCATAATCTACAAGGGTATCTATGTAGTCAACCGCCCATACTGGATTTCATTTTCAAGTCAGAACACTGTTCATATATTCGCCATGCTATTTTTCATGTATCTGTGTTGAATACGTAAACTAATTGTAAAGCTCATGGTCGTAGCCGCATTTGGAGAATCAATGGGAACGTGATGAGACTGAGCCGCATCATAGACAACTTCCAGACCAAGCAGTGTTAGGAGTAGCTTCCAGCATGGCTGGATTTAAGTGGGAGGGGAGGGGGGTATACGGGGTGATCACCCCGGGGCCCCCCACATACCCTCAAAAAAGTATTCAAAAAAATTGTAAATGCTTTCTTGTTTTGTGTCTAATTTAGTGTTATTCTTGCATGAAATAATGAGGTATAAACAAATTATTATTATTATTAGCACCACGTCTTACTACCCGTTCGGGTTATACGCACTTACGCTAATGTGTAATGGTAGGGTGATTGTGAGATGAAATGGAGGACCTACAGTTTAACGTGGAATCCGAACCACGGTGGAGGCCTGGCATTCCCCACATTCACAAGATGTATTGTCAGAGGTGAAGGAAGGGTTTGGTAATCAGATAAATCTGTGCCGGGACCTGGGATTGAACCCCGGCCGCCAGCATAGAAGTCTGACACATTACCCCTAGACCACCAGGACACCTATAGACAAATTAATGTGTGTGCAGCTTGAATAAAAATTCTCCCGATTCTTGGAAGATTTACTAGAAAAGTCTACATTGATCATTTACAATTTTGCGCGCTAACTCTAAATACATTAGCCTCCCTCTCGGCGTGCTGCGGCGGTTCCTCTCAAAGTGTTTCCACGAACCGGCTGACAGCGCCGTTGTCTCGGCGGTGCCTTTGATACAGTTTTTGTTTCTCCAATTTGTTGTTGCTCTGCCAAATGTAGTCGGTTACTCTCGAGAAACGTTGAGATTCAGATGTCTGTTGTGTCCGTTGTGAGTGCCAGTTTGTGTTTGAATGAGGTAGTAAAGTAGAATACTAGGTGTAGAAGTGTCAATTGTAGAGGATTATATTGACATTATATAAAAATATGTGATGCGATCCAGGAAAAGGTACCTTAAGAGTTTGTCCAGACTATCGGTTCTTGCTACTTTTTTATTTATTCTATTTTCAGCACTATGAATTACTACCCGCTCGGGTTGTACAAGTCTTTCTTGCTACTAACGGCCTAATTTAATTGGTAATACCAGAATAATTATATACACATATGTATAGATGTGTATATACATTTATGTATAGATATATGTATACATTTATGTATAGATGTATATATACATTTATGTATAGATGTATACACACATATATGTGTATATACATCTATACATAAATGTATATATACATCTAAATTGGTAATACCAGAACAATTATATATACATACATATATGTATCGATGTATATATACATTTATGTATATGTGTATATATCTATACATAAATGTATATATATACACATCTATATATGTATGTATACATCTATACATAAATGCATATATTCATCTATATATATGTATGTATACATCTATACATAAATGTAGATATATGTATACATTCAGGTATAGATGTATACATATATTTATATATCTACATATTTATAGATGTATATATATTCATATATATGTGTATATATGTATATATACATATATATGTATATGTATAGATGTATGTATGTGTATACATATATACATAAATATATATATGTGTGTATGTAAGATGTATATATACATCTATACATATGTATATAAGTATGTATATATAATTGTTCTGGTATTACCAATTAAATTAGGCCGTTATATAACGAATCAATATTAATAAAAGTCATTTATCGGGCCAAATTGAGAAGTTTCCCTGACACGCACTGGACCAACATAATTGCCCAATGCCTGTAAACTAGACTGTTCCGGCTCGTGTCACTCGCGTGCTGCTTCAATCTGACCACCTCTCATTACAACACATGTGATATATTTTATATTTCAGTCGCTCGCTCGCCCAGTCTGGCCGTACACTAAGTCAGAAAAAATAATATTATGTATTTTTATGAAGTCTTTATGTAGCCTACTTCATTTGACTTTGCTATAATAATCAAAAGTTGTTTAATTTTTCCCTTTCCTCGGACATGCTATGATGTAATTTATATGGGTTTGTCGGGGGAGGGGGGGGGCACACTGTATGCCGCCCCGAGGCCCTCACATACCTAAATCCGGCCCTGCCAGACTGAGCAATATCAGGAATAGAGTATAGCGCAAACATGACAACCTGCAGCAAAACGAGCTTACCTGATGTCTAACTACCCGTAGATGAGTAGACGAATGGCAGTTTGGTCTATATATTAGAGGAATTAGCTACTAGTGTATCACTAATACTTAAAACCCCCAAAAACAATACAGTATAACATGTTAGATTTAGGATCCACATAAAGCACAAACCAAGCATGATTCGAGACTCGATTCTGTTGATAAGCTGAGTGACTGATATAGATGTACGGATTGTAAAACTGATTGTTATTTACCATTAACTAGGTGACAGATCTAGCCAGTAGCGACACTACCTTAAGTCATAGGACTCAATGTTGTTCTAGTCAAGCTGGTTTATGCCCTGCGCGTAGAACCTATCTCAATTAAAAATATCATCCCTATAAGGATAAAGTTAAGTTATTGGTTGCATGCGAGAATATTTATAAAGAATATAGTCAAGAAATCAAGAGTGACTAGATCTGTAACAGTTAATTGCCACTTAATCTGCGAGTTTCTGCACAAAATTGATGGAAGGGTAGAAAACACATAATTAATTTGGCTTGGCTGTGTATACAATTTTAGACACAGCAAACCTGGACAAAAGATTTGAACAAAATCTTATATTAACACTTCGTGCCCAGATAAAAAAAACACTATATAACCCAGAACAACGGTACACTAGCATGCTTAAGATGGGAATAAATATGTCTAGGCATATGGCTTTTACAATCGGTTCTGAAATTCTAGTCCATAGCATAATAACCAGTAGTAAAGCATTGATCAATGTTCAAGGGATATGTCTTCCGGAATAAGTATTGGCCTGCCTCTTTAAGCCTACCGGAAATATGATCTATTCGTCCTTTTATTAAAATTTCAAAGACGTTTTGAATCTCCAGATAATACCTTTACATTTCGAGATACAATATATGGATCGTTTTAAATGTCAGATTAACATATCCATGGACGTGTATTGTTCCAAATACGACGAAAGCGATTTATATACAGATACTGTAGAAAACCCTAAAGACAAGGAGGAAAAATGTTATTGTACCCATGCGTGTCAGCTCCAAAGAACGTACTGAGTTCACAAATGTCATGATATTATTTACACAATAGATAATTTAGTGATCTATGTCCGAACGCATTCTTCATTGAGGATAAACTTGATACCTAGTTATAAAGATACTGTGCCAAATTTGGAGCTGTAATATCTATGATCCCTAAGAGGTTCAAGGCGGCAAAGAAACGCTTTAGGCCAAATAAGAAAAGAACAGCTCTTTAAGAGAACTCAGTTTAGATACATACCGTTGTAACAATACAATGCTTCGTATTGTACAATTACTCCCCACCCAACCTAATATCACAAGTTCGATTCACCTAAATACATACTACCCCCCCCAGAATAACCTCGAAGAAACCTATAATAGTATTCTTCACTATTATAGTCTAATGTAGC
Source organism: Timema californicum (assembly GCA_902141385.1). NCBI lineage: Eukaryota > Metazoa > Arthropoda > Insecta > Phasmatodea > Timematidae > Timema > Timema californicum. The sequence continues at coordinate 44,725 of CABFOW010004857.1, read as the reverse complement.
CCCAACAATTACACAAAATCAGCATTCAAAAAAGTCCATTATAAACAGTCTAGTAAAATAACTGTTCAATACGTACCGTCGTCCAGATACCCTGGCTACGTCGCTGGCGAGTCAAAAGCGCCGATGAACTAGAGTTGGGCAATTTTAACTGGGAGTACGTGTTCAACGATCTATTCGGTCCGAAAATTGCAATAAAACTAGCCAATGTTTACTTGATGCCTCTTCGCCAAATCAACTAACCCTGGTCTGCCGTCTGGCGGAGGGATATGGAAAACCCTCGCCGAACTTTCAAGCTTCTACATTGGTCGAGAAATGGAATACTGCATTGCGACAATCGTTTGAATAATGAAACAACTATTTTAAGAAAGGCTCGGGCTATAATATCTGTAAATAATCTAGATAAAAGTGAACCTGGTTGCACATTTCTGTCTCTATGAAAAACGCTATCTCATACCAGACACTGTTCACCCTCTACAATGTCACTTCTATTCTATACAGGAGCGGTCATTGAACCGTTATAAGTATAACGACGAGGATCGCAGATAACCTAAAAATACTATTTTGGATTGAGCGTAAAATTGAACAAGATAATGTTAATTGATGTATAAAAATACTTTTCGGATCGTGCATATACTTTTATGGGCAATATTGAATACTCGAATATAAATATGCTTTTCCAAGAATATAGTATGGTAAGCTTTTACTATTAAACAACGAACAAGATTTTATATAAAAATTTATTTGTCATAAATGTATAATTTGTAAATTTGAACAGTATAACGAGTTACAAGAATTATGATAAAACTACTTATTATATATCTTTAGTTACCGGTTATCTAAAATAGATTTATTCAAGGGTTTTAGAAAACATTTTGGGTACAGTCCTGAGGCACTGTTTAATAAATTATGCTCGACAATGATTAAATGTAATAAATATATTTAATTATTGTCAAAAATCATTAATTTAAGACTAATTTACGACAAATTATAGAAAATTTGGATTTTTCTGTAAGTAACCTTGAAGATTGAATTAAAAATGGGATTCTTGGTATAGTTTTTCATTACAAATAAGAATAACTTTTTATTTTTACAAATAACAAATAATCATAGAATAATTAACAATTTACGTATTTTTTAAATTATTTTTAACATTTATATAAAAAGAGTATTTATTGTGGTAGTAAGATGATTTACTCGAAACTTTTTTTTTATTTATCTTCGAATCAATAATACATAATATGAGGCGCTCAGAACCTATAAATTGACGAGGAATCTTAAATACATTACTAATAATACTTTCAGGGAATGGGGAGCTTATACCCTTGATACAATACTGAAAATAATACATTTTCTCTTTACGACAGAGATTTTTTGTGTAATCAAATTAATAAAAATGTTACTCGTGTTCTGATATAATTGGTTGGTTCAGGAAGTGCACGATAAATAAATAGTTTATAAAAAACATTCTAAGGTATAATAACTGATTAAGTTTATTTTCCGGCACCTAGAATGTATTAAATATGCAGATGGGAGAGGGGGGTGGGGGTGGATTTCGGCTTATAAATAGCTATTTTCAGCATTAGATTAATTTTTTTAACCCTACGTCAGTGGGAACATTGTTTAAATGTCAAACTAATATAATTTGGTTGGCCGGTGATGGAAAGGTCTGGTTTCAAATCCCAGCTGGTTGTACTAACAGCGTTTTTTCCAAAATGGTTTTCTACTTTCCCCCTAACCAGAGTGTAAAGTTCGTTCACGGTAGGAGTTTACCTGGGAAAGGACTTTTTTCCCTACCAGAAATCTATTATATAGTAGGATATTGGTAAGAAAAAAGACCTTTCCCAGGTAAACTCCTCCCGTGAATGAACAATAAGTACACTTACTCCTAATTTTACCGTCCTAATCCCTACCATATTAGCGCAATGAATAATAAGTAGGCCCTACATCCCGAACGGATGGTAGGTGGCGGTCAACTTAAAAAACTAAATTTTAAACTTTATCGCTGATGTTTCATAATATTATTGGTGGTATCAGTATATATTTAATAGGTTTTTTGAGAAATATTTTTGTTTAATTTTGGTAAGACTCCATTTGAAATACAAATAAAACACCAATAATAATAATAATAACAATATGAGTACAAAGTAAGACAAAATAACACTTGAGCATAAATAATGTAAATGCAGAAAATCTTAGAATGGTTGCTTTTTCTTTTTAAATAACAAATCAAAATTAATCACAACACAATAAAGAGAGTCTAACATTTAACAAGAAAAACAAACTAATGTTACATTACTTTAAATGGTGGGAAAGCCTGGTGGTGGTGGCCCGGGTTTATTTCTGATACAGTAGCCCCATGGCTTCTTTGGTGCTGACTGACAGCTCACAGCTGATTGCTGACAGTCAACATTTAGGTATATACCTAAAGTTTGACCATCAGAAGTGACAGCTGCTAAACACATGTTTTTGCAGATCATATGGTTTGGCGTAGGGATACATAATTTAGTCTGGTAGCTTTTCAAAGCCGTCAGTTGTCAGCTGTGAGTTGTCAGTCAGCACCAAAGAAGCCATGAGGCTACTGTAGCTATAGTAGTGCGTGGGATACACTGTAACCCCTTTCTGCTCGCCAGATCAAAACACTACTCCCCCTTACCCCCTGGAGTTTTCCCGGTGACGTAATCGTGTGTATCAGAAGTCATTGACCCCTTAATCGTGTTTAATGCTTCCCACTTTTAATCGTGTTCAATCCTACCCGGTCATTGAACCTAGTGTGCCCCAAAGGTTCGAATCCCTGAAAGGACCTTGATGTAGGTTTTTAATTTGTTTTGCCTCATTTGAATTTTTTTATATGGAGTGTGCCACATTGGTTCGAATACCTAGAAAGACATTGGTGTTTTTGTTTCGAATCCATCGCTGTCCCATTTGTTTTTTATGTTTTTTTATTTCATCTGTTGAGACTTCAGTCCCTGTGGGAGCGTGTCAGAGCTCCTCTTCCGTTGTAAGTTTATCATAAAATGGTAGCTAAGTAAAATTTTAATATATATAGTTATTTATTTCTATATCTGACTATTTTGGAAGTAATTTATTTTATATGTACACTAGTATTTAAGCTTATCATCGCCAGGGAGCTTCTGTTCATTTGTAATAAATAAAGTAGACTCATTATTAATTCAAGATGATAATAATAATAAACTAATTAAATGAAATAATATACATGGGAAATAAGTGAGCATTAAGGTTTCTCACAGAGAACCACCTCCTCACCCCTCACCAGCCTCGCCATCCATTCCACCATCACCCACATGAAAAGATAAAATATTTAACACTGATTTTGTTATTTGAAGTGCCTCCTCTACACTCCTGGCAAATTTAGTTTTCTACCTGCAATAAAGGTTTTTTTTTCTTCTAATTATACGCCTCCTTTTCTCTCCCCTGTCTTCTATTTGGGTAGTGATTGAAGGTCAATTGATTTTAATTTCGAAAAATAAATGACGGACTCTTGTTGACCGGTCTTGAAAGCCCCTATATACAAAATTTACTTAGAATTAAACGGAAAATGACAATTTTCTAAAATATTGATAAAATTTAAGTATTGATTTAGGGTCAACCGACCGAAATGTTGATATAAATAAAACACCAGGGCTGTGTTTAGCAATGTTAAAAACGCTCCGAAAATAAAATTGCGCTGTGACCAGCAAATTTGATTTTTTGGCCCATAAGGTAAGCTTGGGGACATTTTGGGGCTAAAGTTTTGGCCCTTTTTGAATTTTTCACATCACTCTCAGATTCCAAGGAAACTCCTTTGCGAATTTTTAAGCCTTATAGCCGACCGTGAAGTATGGAAGAAAAAAATCTGGAAGGAAGAACAGCTAATCAAGGCATGGATCTTATATTATAGGAAGAGAATATTTATATAACGTGCATTATGCATCAACAACTTTGGGGACAATTATATCCGGGGCTACGTGAACAAACAAACCATTGAATAATACTACTCTAAGACACTTAGGCCTACTCACTTTAATAATTTAATAAATTTTCCTTCTTTAAAATATAGCAATTATTAAAATCACTAAAATTTTGAGTACTATATTACATTTCATAGTATTCAAAAGTTTCAATTTTAAAATTCTCACTAAAAACGTAAATAAAGATGGCACACTGGAGTAGTTCAAAATACATTTAGTTCCTAAGTGGCACCGCATACTGGTCGGAAAAGTCTCGCCATCTCTGGTCAAGGCTAGATAAAATTATTTATATTAACAAATTTAAGTGTGTGTGTATGTCTTTATGTGAGGTGTGTGTGTATTTGTGAGGTGTGTGTATGTATGTATTTGTATTTGTGGTGTCTATGTATGTGTGTGTATGTGTATGTATGTTTGTATGTATGTAATGTAATGTATATATGTAGGCATGTAATGTAATGTAAATATGTAATGTATATATGTAGGCATGTAATGTTATGTATATATGTATGCATGTTGTAGGGTTTAAGTTTCCTGAAGATACATTCCAATTTATTTTACAAATATACGTCTCTACTCTCTACAAATACCTAAAGGAGCATGATATTCCATTCACGGTAGGAATTACTCTCTGAAAGGTCTTTTTTCCTACTAATATCCTACTATATAGTAGATTTATGGTAGGGAAAAAGACCTTTCAGAAGTCAATTCCTACCGTGAATGGATTATACCAACAAAAGCTAATTACAGAATTTCAATATAATTTCTTAGAGGTGTTTTAGATTTAAATTTTAGCTTGTTCTATGCATTAAATTTGACCTTATTTAAATATTATTTTCACATTAAATTATTTTGACTTGCGATTGTTTATATAAATTAGATACTTTATTTTTAACTATCAAGTTTGGTACCCAATTTATTAATAAGTTAAATCTCAAAATGTAACTTGAAACTTTATGTAGATATTTACCAAGAACTGAATTTTGAATAGTTTTATTAGTATTTTGTCACAACCTATTATTCTTTGAACTCCAATATAATAACTTCTTACACACAATTATTTAATATTTCAAAGGAAATCAATCTTCATAGAAATAAAATTTGCCTATAAAAAATTATAACACTATACACTTCCATAATGGGTATAAAATGCTATATATTTATAAACGTTCCTTAAATATTTGGATTTTTAACCTCTTTTGTATCAGTTATTAAATTTTTATACTATTTATAGCATTAATAAACAAAATATTAAATATTCACTGAATGTTAGTATAGCTACTTGAAATGATTATCTTCGCCGATATTCTAGAAGTGTGTAATTTAAAGGGGGTTTGGTACATTTGCAAACGTAGACTCACGAGTATGCGTATTATAACATTCATGCTCACACAAGAGGTTACTTAATGTGCAACAGAAGATGTTCACAGATTATCGTAAGAATTTTAAACAATTGGATTTAAGACGTCATGTAAACGCTTGTCGTCCTTGCCTTGTCACGGTGCTTGCAAAACTTCCCCTCCAGGACGCATGCGCTGTTCAATGTCCGGGCTCGGTGCTTTGGGTTGGTCGTCTGTCTGAAGGGGGATGTCTACCCCTGGCTTCTCTCTTTCAATACTCCGCATTGCGGGATCGTGGCCTGACTGCAAACTCCACTGTCACAATAAAGTGAGCCAAATAACTCTTCATTTAAATACCGTAAATCTTTATATTTACATCCAAAATAGGATTTATCTTTTAAAAAATAATGATATTGTGAATAATATTCTGTAAATTTTCTAATAAACTTCGGCCACGTCCATCATTGTGAGCTTATATGCTTAGACCCCTAGAAAGTAAGTGTTATTTTACCTGCTCGGTGGCAGCATGGTCTAAGGCATCATTCTCATGTTAGACTATACTTTAGATGATAGAGAGATCGGGGTTCAAATTCCACTCGGGTGTATTGATGGCAGTTTTTCCAAAATGCTTTTCCCCTTTCCATGAACGCAAATTCGGGTGCACGTCCCCTAAATTCAACCTTCCTCATCCCAAAATCACTCACTAACGTAATTATTACATATGCTGATAGCCTAAACAGGTGGTAAGACACCCTGCAAAATAAAAAAAAAAAAAAATGTTATTCGAACATCATAAAAATCCTAAGCTTGATTTATAATAAAATTCCGACTAGACACGTCGGGTCATGTATAGGGACGTCAAACTATAAATGATTAAGATTAGAAAAATATCTGGTATGAAACTTGAGGTAACTAACAATTTTAATAGCTTAGCCTCAGTGAAATCAACTCGATATAAGATGGGACTAAAACCCAAAGAGACTGATACCGCTTAGTTTAGAGCAACACACTATCAGAGACTGAGGTGCCTCCTGCTACTGGCCATCCCGGGGCCACCACGATGTACAGAATGCTTGTCCTGCGAGTAGGATCTGCTCTGGTAAGATGAGGTAATATAACGCGAGGTTTAGTAGGGGGTAGATTTGATGCCCGTCCCGTCCTAACGACATATCCGTTGCCTTGCCCTTCAGGCCGAGACAGACGCGTATGGCGGCTGGTAGAGTTGTAACCGGCGCATTCCATTGATGTGCCCAAGCTTAAGGTGTTGGTGCGTCAATAACGCCGGACATTGGGATTACTGGAGGGGCGGCGGTCCTCGGGAACGGAATGAAATACAATGCTGACGGCTGGCCTAGGGGATGCTTCAGCTGCAAACTGGTCTGGCTTGGCATATGTGGTCGTGCTGGTTCCGCCATGGCAGGGTGTGCCGAGATACCAGCTAATTGGAGTCTGGTAGTATCCGTGACAACATTCAATCTTTATATATTAGTGTGATTTAAGCTTTGTAGTGATATTGGTTTTGGAGTTAACGCCTATCCACATACCCAAAAACTCACGAACACTCATAGCCTACATACAAAAAAAACTATTACACATCCTATGTTATTTATATTGATAAATCATTATTGGTTCTCATTGGGCCTCACGCTTACCATAGCTTATGAGTTAGAGCTCTGGACACGCTAAAAAGTAGTATTTTATAGCAACAACTTTTTTTCAAGATGGCCGTAATATATAATACAATTATATCTAGGAACCTCTAAAAGTTGATCTCGTAAAATTCCAATCATTGTAAGCTGAGAAAAAGGCTAAAAATAAGTGTTTTGTAGCTACTATCTTGAAACAAAATGGTGGCCGTAATTTGTAACTAGATTATTATGTTAACCGGACGCACAAGTTATATCCATGCGAGATTTCAACATAACATTTGGTACAAACAGAAGGCATACATTCATTTTTATATAATTAGTGTGATAGGTCAACCAACATATGCTGGTTTTCCTAAATAATAATAACTATACAATGTTTAATATTTTCATGGTCCTTCGTTTGGCATCCTTCCGCACCATCACACACACAGTTTAATACTTTAGGCTCATCATATGTGTAGTAACAAAAAATAAGGTATCTCAAATAAAGTGGTTTTCCAAGTTTTCGTTTTCTATGTTTCTCGGTTCATTAACTACCCGAATAGGTAGTCACAATGTCTAATGTGCTAGGCTCCAAGTTTTCGTTTTCTATGTTTCTCGGTTCATTAACTACCCGAATAGGTAGACACAATGTCTAATGTGCTAGCCTCACTATGGATATAAAATAAATGGCACGGAACTATGTACGAACTTTCTCACGCCATTGTTTAAAAATGGAGATATTTAATCAAAACTCGTAGTATATGTGAAACGAAATAATATAAACTAGCAAACCCGAGAAAAAATTGAGTTATACTTACGTTGACCAGTTTTTGATTATAGATTTAGATTTTATGATTTTCTTTTTAAAGATTTAAGGTCCTCACTAATATATTTGAAGAAAAAAAGATCGACATTGGTCCTACAAGGGTCAATACTTCGTATTATAATTTCGACTTCCGGTTAAAATTTTCAACATTTTACTAGGGGCTGCACATCTTATGACTATCGCATTTTTATTAAATTCCTCACTCATAAATTTCAACCAATAAAAAAGTTAAATTTTGACTATTGGTTATAAAATGATAGACAAACATTTTTACTAAGAAGTTAAAGAAAAAAGAACATAAACTTTTAGGGAGTTACTAATCTAATTACTCTACGGAACTATAGAATTATTGCGTTAAAACTTTAGTATCTCCGTACAACTAAAGTTCACAAAATTGTATCAATATTTTCCATTGTCTCAGAAACTATTTATTTTATAAAGATATATTCCAAATAAAAGTATTTTACTTTTAAATTTCAATAGTTTTACTAGTAGGAAAATAATAGAGCAAAAATAAAAGTAAAGACACTAACACATATTTACACACATTCAATATTTCGATGCTTTTATAGCATCTTTCTCAGGAAGTAGTAGTAATTAGACTTAATGATTACAAATTGTTTTTGCTCAATGCACCTTATTTCATACATATTATAATACATTTTTGAAATATATTTCTTAACATTAAATATTCGTCAATGATCTGTTGCCTGCTATACATAATTTTAATTAATATTTTCATCCTTTTAATGGATTGATTAGTTTATTTTTCTGAATATGTAGGCTATCCATGTAAATGTATGATCTAATCACGTAGAGATATTGAACCTTACCGAGGTGTAAGTCGTATTTGTTAAAGAATCACGATTTGCCTATTAATGTGAATATAAAACCAACATACAAAACATAACTTCTCTTTGTATTTAATAGTGAAATGTATTCTGTATTATTCATTGGATTTCCGTTGATTTGATCTAGACAGAAATATATGAATTTTACTTTCATGGTTGGTTGATATTTCCAAACCCCTATTGGCTAAGTAAACTTACAAAAAAGGTGTATACATTAAAAGTTAATACATTTCAAAAGTTACAAATTAAAAACGCAAATGTAACCACACTAACAGTGGGTTTTTTGGACACTGGTTAGCTCGCTGATGAGATAGCGTGATGGAATATGGCTTAACCTTTATTCTTAAAAATTAATATAAGGTACAACAAAAGAAGTCCCATCTAGATCCGACGAGTACTTTTTGAATTCACTAAAAACAAACAAAATAAATTGTATGTGCAGACAATTTTAGAGTTTTTTATTTGCATGGCTATAATGTATTCTTCAAATACCTATTTTGAACCAAAAACGTTGGAGCTATTTTGAAAAATCTCAACCTTAAAAAAAAGGGTTATTTTTTAATGTCAAACACCTCCCAGATAAACATTTAATCAAAATCGTTAAATAATTATTTTTAACGGATTTTCACTCTTAAAAAAAGATAAATAGTGTTATTTGTAATATCAAACTCTTTCTGATATCAATCTTAAACATAATCGTTAGATCCATTTTCAAAATATTTCAAATATACGAAACTAAATATTCGGTAAACTACCACTAAATGATATGTCATTTATGCTACCCGAAAAACCAGTATTGAGTGCTATTTATTATGTCAAACACTCCCCAGGTATCTGTTTTTAACAATATTAATATAGCAATTTTTCAAACAATTTACATATTTTACAATATTTTACTGTATTATAGGGCCAATATTAAAATTAAAAAACTGCCTGAGGTATGACCACTTAACATCAAAATATTAATTACGAATATAATCCATTAAACCATTTAGGCTCTCCATTATAAAAATGAACTAAAGAAAACCAATAATATTTTTGAATTAATATTGAATTTTACTAGTATTTTAGAATAATATATGATTTTAATAGTATTTTATAATTTCTAACGAGATTTAATAATATGTTTGTATTACTATTGAGTTCAAATAGTAGGCTATTTTAGAATAATGTTGAGTTGTCTACAATAAAAATAATAGCTAACAACATGTTCACTAGTAGAAAATCAATAATTTTAATAGTTTACTGTTTAAATCAATAGTAACTGTAATTTGTCAGTATTAATTCAAGATAATTTATTATTAAAATAAATAGTATTTGTGGATTATTATTGAGGTACCAAAAGTAAAGGGAAAACTATTTAATTATTACTAGTAGGTCTCGTTGAATAGATTACTATTCTTATAAAAATTATATAATTTATTCTATTGAGGATTCGATCTTAAAAAAACTATTGATATGTTCAAAGTATCCGATTATTTCAATAGTTCTGCTAAGGTTGTGTTGGCAGTAGTATATGTAAATTTATTTTATTTCCATCCTTAGCTTATGTTGTTTTATAAACAAGTATTCATTTAAAATACTAATTTCAAAATGTAAATAAACCCCAACATAGGCCTAACTGTAAAACAAGGTTTTTAACAGATGTGTTTAAATAGGGCCGTACAAATTTCAGTATCAACATCACAACACTGCAGTTTCAGTTACTGTCCAACTTTTTTAATATGTCATTACCAATTTAATTGTTAAGTTTTTTTGTTTGTTTGTATGTCTTTCTCGGAATGAAAAAGCTATATTTATGAACATTTAACATTACGTGCTGTGAAAGTGATTAGAAAATGGAATTGTGAAGTGTGCGAGAAGAAATCAAGATAAAAGTTTATTTCTTACCATCATGGTCTAACCTAACTCTCCTTTAAGGTTGACTTCCTTCCCGATCACATTAATTAAATACAACCACATTAATACAGGCGCAGATTAAACTAAATGAAAGTTCAACTTTTAGGAAGAAAATAAAACACAGGTAAATAACTTAGGCCTACATTATTTAATACCTTGGTACTTTCTAACCTCCCCTTACACCTGTCTCTCAACATACGCTTTGACCAGGAAGAAGGGGTTGTAATCTAATTTTAGAAATAAGTAGTTCCTAACAATGTAGGCCTACACCTCTATGAGTGTGTGTGGACGTGGATCGAGTTTCGTTTTATCAGCTCACCTACTGTATATCATTAGTGGGGGTAGCGCCGGCTTGGGGTTGGGAGCTCATGGGTTTGAAATGTGCCTGTCCTCGTGGTGACTGCCCCGACTTGGATGGGACAAGAGGCTTCCTGCTCCTATCTGCGGGATGTCCCTCGTATGGTAATCCTGGCAGAGTGCCTTCTTGTGGAGGCCCCCGGGCAACGCAACGTATGGACAGGTGGCTAAATCTCTGTTGAGGTTGTCTGTGTGGGAGTGAATGAGGGGTAGAGGTCTCCCCCTTTATATTTATCACAAAAAAGTTGTTGATAGCTTGTATCCTCCGGGAAAGCTGGACAGGCCGCCTCCACGAGGTCCCCGCTGAGCACCTTAGGTTAAACGCTCTTTTTAGGATACTGACCTCCACTGAAGAGTTAATGGTCCTCTAATAGCGTCTATAACTCATGGAAGGAGGAGCCAACTCCTGCTGATGGAGGATAGTCAAGGTTACGGAGTTTTCCCAGTTGTCTGGTGATGTCAGTGATCGATGAGGGGCATGAGTTCATCGGTTCCTGCGCATGTAAAAGTGTGTGGCTACGCTCGAAGGACACAACCATGATGAACCAGAAGAGTCTCGTAAGAGGTAACTGTTCACTAGACAAGTGGATGCAGAACCCTGACAATGCAGGTGAGTTTCTACTTGGAAAAGTCGCTGACATATATAAGCTGTCAGACTAGCTAGGTGATGTCCTTAGTGTGCATCGTTAATAGATTGTCACTATAATTTCAATTTCTTTGTTATTGTCATGTTTTAAATATTTATTTGCGTTTACCAATCCAATAGTGTGATATTTTTGTGAGTGTGATACTTCATTCAATTAATACATTTTGTGGCTAACTATTGTTTTTGCTATTAATGTTATTTGGTTACAAGTAGGTCTGTAAGCACCATATTGTCAAAATGTAAGGAATTGTGATTTTTGTTCCAAATAAAGTAAATTAAAAACATTCTAATAATATATCAAATTTGTGTGGATAGTTGGTTTATAAAGCTACCTCAAAGATAGTAAAATACTCATGTGTGAGTCAAAGTTTAAAAAAATATGCATACCTCTTCTTTTAAAATTTAAAATTTAAGTGAGGTGGAAAAAATCTAATTTGTCATGCTTCCTTTCCAAAGTGTATACTATACGGCCGAAACTTAAAAAAAAACCAGACCTCTTAATACCTGCAAATTTGAGGGAATTTTATTAAAAGCAATTTTTTGAAACTACTTTTGTTTGTTATATAATCATGCATTTATATTATCCTAGCTTTTCTACTAGTTTTAAAAATATGTTAATTAAAACAGTAAAAGTTCTAGTCCTTGATTTTTTAATTTTTTGTAGAGATAAAGAATCACGCAACGTATAAGGTAAAAATTAATATGATGAAAATAGAAGTTGAAAAAAGATGTATCTTCAGAATCAAGAAAATGCAATTTGGTGTAATTATTTATGTTTTAAAATTAGACACACAAAATATTTGTTTTAATTGAAGGAAATAAATTAGCAGAATTTAAGACAAGCCCTCTTTATAAACAACGTTGGTGATTTTATCATCAGAAGCGAGAATTTACAGGCTGCCGCTAGAACTATCACGGGAACACAGTACATTTAGTTGCACATGTGAGAAACACCACAGAGATTACACCTTCAGGGCTTGTGCTTCCACTGTGTTGATGATGGTCATCGCATGGCACAGCTTAATAGGAAATACATGCATTTCAATTGGAAGCGCAGGTCTTATGGCATCAAGGGTATTCTAGGTATCATATCCCATTTTCCCGTAGTTCTACATGTCATGACAGTCACCTCTTTGATAAAGTTTTGCAGACTGTTTACCTGTATACGAGTCTCATTACACAGTTTGGGTGGGTTAAAATTACACAGCAAAATGACGGGTACTCAGATTTTAATTGAAGAGCATGGATAGGTAAACCGAATGGATCAAGGGAATTAAAATTTAGACATATTAACGCCTATGAACATGTGCGTGCAAGATGGCGCTTCAAAATGGTCTAAAATACAGTCATTAATTTTTTTCAGACGATTTATTTTGAAGCTAGAATAGCTTGCTCCTGGAACTTCTAAAGAGACTTGTGTTGCAGAAGACACGTATCGATATGAATAAAATGGACTAATTCCTGGATACCCTAAACCACGACTTTTATCAAGAAGTTATTCAACGACACCTTTCGTTCATGCTTTACGAAGACTCCATTACTAAGTTTCAGTTATATACCACCAAATAAGTCTAGTATTTTTCTTCACACAGGCAAATGCGCATATTTGATGAGAGAGAAAGTTTCACAACATCTGGCCATATGTAGAATCTTTTCAGACAGGCGTTGTTGACCTCGTTAGCTTTAGTGACTCTCGGAACTACCAGTAACTATTGTTGAAAGTCTTCTGAGAATAATAAAGTGCGCTTCCTATGAGTGCATTGTAGCTTCTGATATCTCAAGCGTTCCATCTAGATCTTCAATCGAGGTCTTATACGACACTGTACTCTCATTTCATAAAATAAGTGATACGTTTTTGAATAATTTTGATGTGAATCTTTGTTTTGGTACGTTACACACGGCAATATGGTCGTTTGAAAAATGAAAGGTTATTTAAATTTGATGTTCTTTCCCCTTCTAACAAAGTAGTGGCTATATCTGATGAAGCCACTGCCAAGACAACATATCCTTCTAACCGAGCTTAGTCATAAAAGTACTACCTTTACATTTGGACGCATCTTAAAATAATACTTTTCTTGCTGGTTATTGAACACTAGAGTAAGTTGTTCTGTGTCCAATAGAAGCTTGATTATATTCAAAGTTGATAATAGAAATGGCTGGTCGTTGGTCGTTTCTTTCAAATAGTCTCTATAAGATATAGATCCGTACAAGTTGTCGGGTAGAAGAAAACTCGGGCCCTTCACCCTCCTGTCCGTGAGATACCTTACAATTTGCTTGAGTCCACACTAATCTGCATTAAAAATATCTTCATAGAATTCCAAATTGCATACCGAGTATTTTGTTCTGGTTCTATCATTAATATCTTCCAACATGTTTTTCCTCTGGCTCGAGCCAAAGTGTGAGAGGATCTGTCATGTGAAAAATATGAATATGATGGAGGGAAAATATCTGAGTGAGGAATAAATCTACGGCTACACTAGGCCAGTTTGCACCACGCCAAATTTCTATAAAGTGGCTACACTAGGCCAGTTTTGCACCGCGCCAAATTTCTATAAAGTGGCTACACTAGGCCGGTTTGCACCGCGCCAAATTTCTATAAAGTGGCTACACTAGCCGCACCGTACCGCGCCGAATGTGAAGGAAGCATCGAAATGATGCGCAAGTATGACACTCCCCCAAGTAGTGTTGTGGAAGCCACGGAAAAACACAAAAAACAAACATACAAGTTAACGTGAAGTCATTGTGATGAAAATATACTGTTTACGGAGATATAGACTTCCGCCATACACAGTAGCTAAGTGGCGGCTCTTTACCAAATAATGTTTATTGAAACAAATCATATTATGACAGAAAAGTTTGTTTGAAAGTTTTATGGAAACTGTACAATTCTCGATTTTTCTACTAGCCCGTTCAATTATTGCCCTTTTTTATTCTAGTTTTACTAATCCCACTATTTTTTAATTAAATTGAAAAATGTCTTCTCTGTTGTATCAATAATACTGTTGTAACACATTAAAATATAGCGCTTACCTGAAACATTAATTTTCTTTTCTATTTCTTCACAAATGTTTAATCTCCACACATTGTTCATATACCTCGAGTCTGATTGGTAATAGAGTTCTTTGTACTTCTATACATAAAATTATAATTATCTCGTTATCCATCTCTTTAAAACGCAATTTATTTTTAATTAGTAAACCGTGAAAAAACTTAACCAACATCCCACCACAATGATCTAACGTGTCGGGCGTGTCTCGTGGTTGGTATGACAGCACAGTTCGGGAATTACCGAATATTTACGAAGACACCCGACGTCCACGATATTCGTGAGCAAGTGGCTAAACTACGCCGGCCCGTTTCGTACCGCATCGCAAAAGTGCGGATGAATGTTCTCTCGATGATTCGTTCACGCCTGTGCGGTACGGAATGGTGCGGACCGGCCTAGTGTAGCCGTAGCTTAAGAGCGACACAAATTTGATTTTGATAAAATACTGCTCCCGTGTAAGTCCTAGAGCTCTGCAAACTAATTAGTAGGATGCGTGGGTTAAGTCATTCATTGTACATTTTAAACTGAAGTTGGACCTTTGACGACATGGTACCACATTCTCACATAATAGCCTACTGTGTTATTTGGATGTACGGTACATACCCAGCTGAAGGATCACCCTTCATTACTCTATGGGGAGGGGGGGTTCTTAACAGAAACACCTTGCTCTCGGAAATGGGAATTTTAAAAAAAATTCCAAGCATTTTACCAAGCGACCTCATTGTAAATAAGCATGTTCACAGAGGAATCTTTAGCGCAATGTTTAAAGAATATTGTTAATGGTGTGTCACATTGGTTGTTAGTGACGTCAGTGACAATACCTTTTTGTAAATTAAACACATTGTCCATTTTTGAGATGGACAGATAAACGAATAACACCCCGAATAAGTCCTATTGAAATTGTTTCACCTCAGTGTTCAGGTTAATACTAAATTTCAGTTGATCACTGTCCTTATTGATTTACGTACATCAGGGACACCCACACGGGGGTAAGAAAGGGGGGACAATTGCCCCCCTGAGATTCTGAGGTTGTATAAATATTAGAAGTTAGCTAATCCCACTCAACAGTGTTCTTAGCTAGCGCTCAAACAGTGCCCTCAGCCAACAAACAGAGTTATAGAATATAACCAATAAACTAATTACCAGCGCCCGCCTCTAAGCCACCTGCTGACTTTAGGGTTAAGAGTTTGGCGCATGCACGAGCCATTCCAACAGCACTCGCCATTCAAATCACCAAAGTTAAGTGCTCACCCATGGATTTGGATAAATTAACAAAAAAATATCTTGTTGTATCTTATTTTTGGAGACAAGGATTGCCTTAAAAAGCGTCTTTTTAGGCTTTAATTTAATATACTTTCATGGGGGAGGACCCCCAGACACCCCGTTGTGGAATACCCCCCATACTCACCGGTTTTCCTCCCCTGGAGAAAAATAATGCGGCACCCTTGGCTTACATTCATCTTCATTGACTGTCTCCAACCTGTGACCAAGTCAGTTTAGTAAAATCCCTCCATCTCCATCTATTCTTTCACCATTATTCCTCCTTTAATTGCTTTTATTCTTTTCCTCCCATTCGCACACTTTAAGTTATCTTCCCCTTAGATCTCTTTCTTGGCTTACCTTGCGGTCTTTCTCCTACATACTTTATCTCCGTCAATTATTTTGTCATCCTCTTCTTTTCCATTCGCATTACATGCCGATGCCATTACAGTTTTGCTATATTTAGTATTACCTGTACTATCTGTATTCCCACTCTCTCGTGGATAGCATAGTTCCTTATCCTTTTTCTTCGAAAAACAGATCAAATTCTCCTTACAAACTTCATTCCTATGGCCTCCACTTTCCTGATAACTCTTACATTAAATTTCCATGTTTCTGCTGCATATGTGACAATCACTTTCTTACACTTCAAGGGTACTTCTCTTCCACCCTTGAAGTGCAGTATATGCTATTGGATTTGATGAGACTGCACAGTTGACATTACTTTGGGAATCAAACCCTCTTAACAGGGTTGGGCTTTGTGGGACCACCCAACGATGGTCTATCATCATTGCTTGAGAGAGGATCGTGGCCAATCACCTTCCATAATCGGGATGCCAACCACAGTATTTGGAATATCTGTCATGTCTGTTAACTTAGCTCTTAAAAGCTCTTTGGATCATTTTTGCTGCATGTATGAACACGATCAATTTTTAAAAGTCCTTGTGAGATTGTGTACCACATGTTTAGTTATACTTTCATGCAGTTGTGAGTCAATGTTTGAAGCCGGAATCTTCGAACATATCAGCAAATCTATATCGTTGGGTCTGACTTTTTCCTGAAGTCATAGCAGTAGCTGTACTTGTGGCAGTCCTTGCTTTTGCCGCTCCACGGTCTGAATAAAACAATTGCATTGCCTTTAACGTCAATTCCCAGCTCCTTAAAAACAGATACATTTTTTACAAAGCCTACGATATTTCTAGAGTGATTCAACGTATTATAAAAAATACCGCAGTTAAATCTATTCCGTGGTTCTCTAGCTGTAAGCTAACATATAGGTACATAAACTATCCTTTATAAGGATTTGTGTTATATTCCTCATAGCTATCAGCTTTAAAGTATGCTGATCAAACAACTAACATGTGGTCATTTTCATACTATGCGCTCAGAAAAAACACAACTTATTCGGCCTTCCTGCAACCTGAGAGGTGTTTCTACTCCCACCACGCAAACATTGGATATACAATGATCTAGAAGCTTCAAGTACTTTGCCCCTTCCTTCTTCACCTTAGACCGCCATTGTTACCCTATATATTCTGGCGCTGAAAAGAAAAGAGTAACGTTGATAACAACCAGCGACACAAGAGCACCATATTTGTCACAACGGGGCACAAAAGAAGAACAGTCCTGGACTCTGTAACCATGAAGGTCGCCATAGTGGAAATATCACCAGCAAGGTCTAAAAAAGTCGTCTCTCAATGTAACGTAACGAATCACAATGTGTATAGAAAGTTTCTTGTCTTCTTTGTGTTTGTCTTTTGTTAAATATGTATGTTAGCTTAGTTGGGTAATATGAGGTTAGAGAAGAGTTTTCTTGGGGAGTTTATATTTCAGTTCCAACTTGAACTTATCCCGTGTGACCGCAGGGGCATAGTATGCTATTCGCACTAGAAGAGAGTTTGGTATATCCTAATTAGTGGATATGTATTATATTAAGGTCACAATTAGTGACGTTATCAGCAAGGCACATCTTAATTGTTAGCTCATCTTCTTTTTCTAAGTTCTTGGATGAACTTTTTGAGAGTTTATAATCTCGTGTTGTTATGTTGGTTCTCTCGTCTTTATGACTTATGATGGATCTGCGAGTGTTGTTTGCCGCGCACGTTTACTAGCTGACCTTTAATTATGTTTGGAAAAACCTAAAGGCCATTTTGAGTGATTTCGAATATATTGCTATGTTCTGTTTATATGCGCCATTTAAGTACATGCTGGTAATTGTGAAGGTTTCGCATATATATTGTTGGTATCTATTTGCCATTATAAAGGATATAATCTAGTATTGTGTACTGTCAGAAGAAAATAGGGCTAAGTCAGATCTAGCTTAGAAATATTATATTTCGCTTACGAATGAACTCTAAGATAAAGGCCGCTTTGTTGTTCCATTGTACGCAAAAAACTTATATATATATATATATATATATATATAAGGAAGTGACTTCACTTCAATCTGACCAAAACAAATAATTTTCTATGTATGTCATAGGCCTATTTTCTAATGTTTAATAAATTCCCTCCTTTAATTAATCTTGATATAATTTCACCTTTCTTTGAGTTCAAGTTGGTACCCCTTGTTTATATATTATTTGTTTATAAATTCATAAAACACGTCTGCGCCTTTATTAAATTTCTTGTAATTTCTAATTTTTCCTATAAAAAGGGAAATGGTTCATAAGCCACATCGTAGGGGAAATTTGCAAGGTAAGATTATTATCTTTCAGGGTAAACGGAATGCACAAGTTGAGAGAAAGCAAGTAAAAATAAATTATTCCATCCTTAACGCCAGTAACGTCAACCATTGGGATACCAGTAACATTTATATATAAAACAATAATATATGTAATAAAATCATCATCACAATGGATAGTATCATTATTTTCCTATGAGCGTCACTATAGCTTACTCTTTTTACGTTACAAATGGCGTCAATAAGGATATCTTAAATGTGAAACCAGATGCGTAGCAATGATTAAGTATAATTATAATTCATATTACAAAATAAGTTATAAAATATTTGTATTTGTTATACAAGCTTTGGTCTGTTACAATTGTTACTACCACAAGCCGAACAATTGTCATTAACAATGGTATAATTTGAATGGAAAATATGAAATATAAGAATTGTGCCACTGCAACAGAACAATAAAAAATATAGTTTTGTATATTTATGTTGAACTATGTACCATTACAATTGTACCATAGGCGTATTAAAGGACAGAAACAATTCTATCACCACACGTCGAAACATTAACCATAACAATGTGTAGATTATCACTCACTACAAGTGTAACTATGACCATAACAATCGTATAGAATAACTATATCACTCTACAATAGGAACTATGGAAATAATAATCGTGACACTAGAAGTGTAACTATTGACAATTAGAACAATGCAACCTTAAACGGACAATAGACAACAATTGTGTTATTAAAAGCGGAACCATGGAAAATTCACACTAAACGGGCAAAAGCTAACAACAATTGTGTCAATACAAGTGGAACTATGGGTAGTTACAAGCTAAAAGCTAAATTATTGACTAGTATAATAATTAAAAACTATGATTATCTCTATCAATGGAATCAATGAACATAACATGTTTGTGGCCACAAGGGTAGCTCTGAGCAACAGCCAGGGTGTAAACACAATTCTATATGGACAATACAAATATATCACTATTAGTGGAACTATAGACATAAAAAAAAAGAATCACTACTTGAGGAACAATGAATATTAACAAATCGTGTCACTACAAGGGGAACTACAGACTTCCGATTCTCTAGTTCGCTCGTTTCTGTTAGCGTCGCCACGTTTAATGGAATTTATTGATCGACGCCCCGTCTCTGCTAGCTCAGCAGGCGTCTGGACGCTAACATCATGGGCCGGGTTCAAGTTTGGCCTTAGCAGGGAGTACAATACCGGTGGTGAGCAGACAAGGTCATTTGAAGAGTTATTAGGAGGGAAGATATAAACGCTATACAATTAAATATACTAAAGGCGAAGCTTGACGGATGAATTATCATAAATATGGAAATCATCCTGAACTGAATCATATTCGAATAGAGTGAAAATGAACACCTAGAAACGCGAATCGAACCCGAGACCTTTGGTTTAGCGTGCCAAGGCTCTATCATCGAACTATCCAGGGATCGTCCAGTGCTCAGGGTCATCCTTAAACTATATTCTAGGGCAGAATCTGTGATGGATATGTGGATATCATGAGCTACTAAGAGCTATCATTGATATCACAACCACCTGCGACTCTGTTGTGGCTTCATGCTGACAATAAGTACAAATACATTGTATATTCCAACCGAATCAAGATGGAAAAAAGAAATGCTATGCAATTAATTAAATATGAAAGGCAAATCTTGGGGTATGAATTAATATAATTATGGACATCAACAATATTCGAATCATATTCAAATAAATTATTTTCGAATAATTTAATTCCCGTGTCCAGGTATCAATTTTTAATTCGAAGTTATTGGGATGGCTTAATGACAGCGGCAAGACCTATACTGATTATAAAAACATGTAATAGTTGGTCCATACCATGTTTTAAAAAAAACAAATAGCAGCACAGAGGCTGCAAGTCATTGTAGTTTCTTCACTATCCGTGTGGAGGAGACAACCATTCAATTAATGTAAATTGGTTAAAAATGACATACATACATGGGAATCGAACTCTGGACCTTAGGCCTAGCGTGAAAATGCTCTATCACTGAGATATTCCCAATTCATCACGTGTTCAGCGTCATTATTCACTCATAATTTAAAGCTGAGTCTGTGATGGACGTGAGTGAAAGTATTACCCTGAGTGCGTGATGAATTAGGAATAGCTCAGTGGTAGAGCATTGTCATGCTAGCCCAAAAATCCCGGGTTCGGTTCCCGTGTCTAGATGTTATTTTTTTAACAAATTTAAATTAATCCTTAAAAAAGTTGAGTAAAATGTCTATGTGCCTGGTATGGTCGCCCTGAAAGCAATTGCAAATACTACCCTACCGCATCAAATTTTATTTGTTTAAATAGTTAGAGAATAACGACAAATTTTATAATTATTTTTTTCACAGCTCATTATACTTATATAAACTTAGGGCCATTTGAAAATTTATTCCGTTAGTAATAATGGGTTGAAAAAATCTGTTCTAAATATTCCCATCATTTTTGTTAAAGCCGTAGCTTTTGCCAATGGCTCTGATAACTTTGGCTAGAGGACTGGAATGAGTCCAAACCTAGATTGGTAAAATATTAAACATAAGAATGCGATTTATTAAACTAGTTGAATTCTAACTATTGACTCTTGTTAACAAATCCACGGGCTAATTATTGATTTTGCAAGGTATCGCCAGTCATATCGGATAAATATTTTCCACATTTTAAAATGAGAGAGTAATTAATAATTTGTGCACCAAGCTGTGTGTGAACTGTTAGAATCCGTGTGATTTTAATAGATTTCCAATGTAACATAACAGTTTATGAGACACGTATAAAATACTGCACTGTAAAGCAATGCTAATAATTATAAGCTATCACATGGCCAGTTGTGTCCAGTAGAAGACCGATGCTAGCTGCAATTGTGGGTTAGATTTTTTGTTAGAAAGGATTTAAAACTATACTACAAATAGAATTTGGAATATTTTTCCTAAAAAAATACCAAAAACCATAACCAAAAAAATACCTCCATTTTATATTTTACATTTTTTCTGTTTAGGAAACAGTTCATACCCTGCACTCACGACAAATCTCCAGGTCTTCATCCATAATCCTCGTAATATATTTTGACTTTAAAAAAATACTTTGGGAAAGTGTATTTGCAGACTCGGGTGGTTCCGAACATAGGCCTACTTAAAGGAATCAAAATTGTTAAAATGAGAACCATAAATCCATATGCATTTAAAATATGAGTCCACACCATCAACTTTCAACTCACTCCTTAAAATTTTTCATAGCATTGATAACTTATTTTTTAATTTTAAGGAACTGAAATAGGATGGTATGATTGTTAATAATACGGGCATTCCAAAATCCCCTTAACAATTGGTCAGGAGATGCTGTAGCAGGAATGAAGCCCTCCATTATACTCTTCCTTTTATGGGACAAATAAAGTCTTATCTCTGAAGAAACCACATATTACCATTCATATACATTTAAAACGCTGTTAAATCTGTAATAATATACTGACGAATGCGTTCTTATTTTTCATCACTCTCTACATCCAATCAGTAAATCAGTAATTTTTTAGGAGCATTAATCATTGTGAACAGCTAACAGCCACTGGCCGGGTCTGTTTGGAACATAATCCTCTCCGACGTATCCTTTATCCCCACTACCACTCCTCCACAATGATCCAGTCTTCTCCTCTCTCCTCCACACCCCTATGCACTCCCTTCATCCACCTGACCCTTGGTCTTCCTTTTGGCCTCTTGCCTCCCACTTCAATATCCAGCATCTTTTTTGATATCTCCTCGATTCCCCTTACATGACCGTACAACCTTAATCGTTCCTTCTCTATCCTGTCCTGTACTGGATCAACTTAAATATTCCTCCCACCCTTTAATTTATCATCCTAGCCATCATTCTCCCTCCTATTATACTTCTAAAAAATTAAATTTCACAGGCATGAATTCTGCTCTTGTCCTGCTCCTTCATTACCTACGTTTCCGTTATGTATGTCAATGTTGTTACATAGTATGTACTATAGATCACGCCTTTACATTTCCTCGACACATCCCTGCTCCAAATTATACTTCTCATACTTCTAAAAAAAAGCTTTTGCTTGATTCCCTCTCTCAATGATTTATCTTATGTTTCTTCCACTTTCCTCTATCACATTCTCCAAATATTTAAATATTTTCACTATATTCAACTTTTATCCTCTTACTGTAACACAGTCGTGCATCTGTCTTTCTTCCTTGTTGCAATCTTGCAATCTTGCAATCTTACACTAACCCTAATTCCATATCACTTCACAACTTCATCCTGTACATCCAATTGCTCCTGAACTTCTTTCTCCTCGCGGGTCCATACCATCAGGTCAGCAGCAACCACCATTGCTTTAATACTTCCCTCACCAATTCTATCTATTACTTCATTCAGTATTTCGTCCATCACTACAATGAACAGTAGTGGTTAGTGCACTTACTTGCTTCAAGACATTTCTCAACTCAACCCACTCTATCCTCTCCTCTCCCACTTTCACACAGATCACACGCCCATTGAACATAGTCATCACTTTACCTACCATCTCGTCACTAACACCCTTCTTCAGTGCTTCCCATAATCTAAATTTGCACACACTGCCATAGGCTTTTTCAACATCAACCAGGTCCTTCATATACTTATAGTGCCTCTCTTGCATTTGTCTAACCACAAATATGAGATCCACTGTGGACCTTCTTGGTACTCCTTTTACGGTTCCTTAACTATTTTCTCCAGCATATTTTCATACACCTTCGCACAGTGGCTTATCAGGGTGACTATCCTGTAGTGTCCACACTTCTTACTATCTTCTTTCTTGAAGATGGGTAGTATCAAACCCTTCTTTCAATCCTTCGAGAGCATTGTTTTATTAAAATACCACTGTTTTCTAATTGTTTTGTTGCATAGAAAATTGTGTACATCTTTATCTTCCAGACATGAGGTCCAACAAGTATATAATCTTTAAATTGATAGTCTCTCAAACCAGGAAACACATCTTTTACTTGAAAGCTCGTCATTTTTTTAAAACTTTTTTCACAAAGTGTTTAGTGAGTTTCAATTTAATATTTTAAGATGAAAGAGTACACACATTTTAAGTCAGCCAATAGTGCAAACTTTAAAATCTGATGTGCCTGAAAATAATTCGACTTTCCTTAGCCATTCTTTCTACAGTATAATAGTAGTGTGTAGCTAGACTGTTCCACCAACTGACAAATCAGCAATATCAAGTGAAGCCATCCTGTAAACCAAGTAGAAGGTCGATTACTACAGGATCATCGCAAACATGCCAGTTTTGTTTCTTGTAAACTCCGTCTACCCTGAAAGGTAGTAAGCCTATCTTGTACGTTTCCACGAAGGCATAGCTGATAAGATAGGGTCATAGTGCAATCCGTCAAGGAATAATCGCTACCTTTTAGGATAAACAGAGGGTGTGGACTTAAACACGAGAGATATATTTTGGTATTAGTCCTTAATAGCAACAGAATTAGCGACAGATAATGAGGGTATATAATAACAATGATGAAAGAGTACTTCTTTTAATCTATATTTAGATGAGACTATGACTAGATTTCAATCATCAACGTTAAATTCTGTAGCAGATTTTGGCATTATTTCACTGTAAGTAAATACGTTATCTAACATGATAAAATACACTAATATTTTTATTTCCTAAAATAATAATCTTATGAATTTCAGCCAAAATTTTCACTGATGCAGGCACGAGTCTTGAAGATTCCATTCATGTTTGGACAAGTATAAACACGAATCAGACTTCTGAACTCGTTTTTGCTTACAAATGTGATGGTTGTTTAACCTATGAAATGTGCGACTTGTTTTTCAGTGTCAATTAGATGAAGTATTATCGGATTCAGAGAGCTCTTGCCAACAAGTGTATATGGAACTGTCAAATATTCGTGATATACTGGTCTCAGAGTCTACGCAAGCTTAGGTTATAAAATAGCTTTATGATTTTGTAAAGAATACAAGTGAAACTTTTTAAGCAAAATTATCCGACGACAACAAGATTGGTTGATCCATGCTATATCATTAATACTCATCATCATCATCATCATCATCATCATCATCATCATCAACAACAACTCTTTCCTGCATGTGACTGGGTTAGTTTAGTAAAATGCCTCCATCTTCTTGTATCTTCCCACCATTCTTCCTCCTTAAATTGTTTCCATCCTTCTCCTCTCCCTGGCACACTTTCTGCTATCTGCTCCCGCCATCTTTTTCTTGGCCTCCCTTGAGGTCTTTTTTTACATGCTTCATTTCCATCATTTTCTTTGGCATACTCTCTTTCTCCATACTCATTACATGCTCATACAATCTCAGTCTTTCTTTCTCTACTATTTCATGTACTACTCCTTGTACTACTACTCTTTTTCTGGATAACTTCATTCCTAATCCTTTTCCTCGTGACAGCTAACATGCTCTTCACAAACTTCATTCACATGGCCTTCACTTTCCTAATCTTTCTTACATTCAATATCCAAGTTTCTGCTGCATATGTAACATAGGTAAAAAAATATGCCTTGTACAACACTTCTTTACATTTCAAGCACACTTCCTCTTTCCCATGACAGGTCTCTTACACACCTTTAAAACAACTCTCCCTGCTGTCCTATTTTCAGTAGATCCTCTCTACTTCCACCTTTCACCTCAATCACGCTTTCAAGATATTTTAGGTTATGTACGTTTCTCAGCTTTACTGCTTTCAACTTTATAGCTTTAATAGGCCTTATCTTCTACTTTTCATTGATCCTAGCGAAAGCATATTTTCCCTCTTGCCATTTAGTCAATGAGTCAGTTTTACTTTGCATCTGGTGAGAGTTTTGTGTGAAACCAATATATTTTCTAGGTTATCGACAGTACCCCCGAAATAAAAGATCTAAACTCTTTCAGGAAATTTAAAATGAGTCATCTTGGAAATTCTGAAGGGTTTTACCCACAAACACAACAAAAACTCTATGTACGGTGATTATACCCACGATTATGAGAGTATCCAAGATCGTTGCAAATGGAAAATCAGCATTTGTAAATTTAAGACGAGCAATTGTGAATAAATTTTAATATTAGAACCCTACTCTTAGTTGAGGGATGAGTATTCTTCATTTTAAGAGCTGAAATAACAGATAAATAAATGACCACTCTGTGCTACGATGGGATATTCTGGGATAAGGACAAGAATCAATGTGTATAGAGATTCCTAAACTAAATAAATAACAATATAGTCAATTAGTTAACCAGGGTAAAAACAAGTCAGTGTATAGTCGGAAAGTGTCATCAATTGAAAATACAGGTTGTTTTAACTGGATCAACAAGGCAAGGACAAGTACAAATATAAATCATGGCGAGAATGAGGTCAAAATAAATCACTATATTGCACCATGACGTGATAATCAAGTATAATACATAGTACCTAAAACGTTGTAAAAAGTTCAGAGAGAAAGGTAAAAATACAATACATATCGCAATAAGATCAAAAGATGAGAACAAGTCATTCAGCATAACATGAGCAGAGAAAGGATAAGTACAACTAACAGTGTGTCTAGAGCTATTATGCTGATCAAAAACGAGCACTTTGTGTAGCAATGATTTCAGATAGGATTAGTAAAAGTAACTCTATGACTAGTTATATTGTACTGAGTAAAGACAAGCACTTTGTGTAGCAATGATATCAGATAGGATTAGTAAAAGTAACTCTATGACTAGTTATATTGTACTGAGTAAAGACAAGCACTTTGTGTAGCAATGATATCAGATAGGATTAGTAAAAGTAACTCTATGACTAGTTATATTGTACTGAGTAAAGACAATAACTTTGTGTAGCAATGAAATCAGATAGTATTAGTACAAGTAACTGTATGTCTAGTTATATTGTACTGAGCAAAGACAAACACTTTGTGAAGCAATGATATCAAATAGGATTAGTAAAAGCAACTGTATGTCTAGTTATGTTGTACTGAGCCAAGACAAGCACTTTGTGTATCAATGATATAAGATAGTATTAGTACAAGTAATTGTATGTCTAGTTATATTGTACTGAGCAAAGACAAGCACTTTGTGTAGTAATTATATCAGATAGGATTACTAAAAGTAACTAAATGTCTAGTTATATTTTACCGAGCAAAGACAAGAACTTTGTGCAGCAATTATATCAGATAGTATTAGTACAAGTAATTGTATGTCTAGTTATAGTGTACTGAGTAAAGACAAGCACTTTGTGTAGCAATAATATCAGATGATAATAATAGTATTAGTACAAGTAACTGTATGTCTAGTGCTATTGTGCTGAGTAAAGACAAGCATTTTGTGTACCAATGATATCAGATAGTATTAGTACAAGTAATTGTTTGTCTATTTATAGTGTACTGAATAAAGACAAGCACTTTGTGTAGCAATGATATCAGATAGGATTAGTACAAGTAATTGTATGTCTAGTTATAGTGTACTGAATAAAGACAAGCACTTTGTGAATTTAGTACAAGTATCTGTATGTCTAGTTATATTGTACTAAGTAAAGAAAGACAAGCACTTTGTGTAGTAATGATATCAGATAGAATTAGTACAAGTAACTGCATGTCTAGTTATATTGTACTGAGCAAAGACAAGCACTTTGTGAAGCAATGATATCAGATAGGATTGCTACAAGTAACTGTATGTCTAGTTATATTGTACTGAATAATGACAAGCACTTTGTGAAGCAATGATATCAGATAGGATTAGTACAAGTAATTGTATGTCTAGTTATAGTGTACTGAGTAAGTATAAACACTTTTTATAGTAATTATATCAAATAGTAATAGTACAAGTATTTTTTTCTACTCTATTGAGCAAAAACAAGCACTTTGTATAGCAATGATATCATATAGGATTAGTACAAGTAATTGTATGTCTAGTTATATTGTACTGAATAATGACAAGCACTTTGTGCAGTAATTATATCAGATCGTATTAGTACAAGTAACTGTATGTCTAGTTATAGTGTACAGAGTAAAGACAAGCACTTTGTGTATCAATGATATCAGATAGTATTAGTGCAAGTAATTGTATGTCTAGTTATAGTGTACTGAGTAAAGACAAGCATTTTGTGCAGTAATTATATCAGATCGTATTATTACAAGTAATTGTATGCCTAGTTATATTGTACAGAGTAAAGACAAGCATTTTGGGCAGTAATTATATCAGATAGTATTACTACAAGTAACTGTATGTCTAGTTATATTGTACTGAGTAAAGACAAGCACTTTGTGTAGTAATGATATCAGATATGATTTATTCAAATAACTGTACATATAGTATTATTACACTGAGCCAAGACAAGCACTTTGTGTAGCCACGCTATTAGAGAGTATTAGTACAAGTAACTATATAAAGTACCTGGTTATACAGGGAAACTTATCCTATATATTTTGACGTCATCTTGAAGGCGATCTCAAAGCACAAGTTAATGATGTTGTAAAAAAGTGTGTGGATTGACTTGTGCTCTGTGTTTGTAAAGTTTATAGGAAATGAAACATTAAGTAGAATTATTACTGTTAATTCATGATAAATTTACTAGTAATAAAATTATTATTTATTTTACTTAATTAAATTATTATTAATTACCTTTTCAATAGAATACTAATTCCCCTCTAATAAATAATGAATATGTGACAATGATTGCACATTAAATATAATCAATTACAGGAGGTAAAGTAATTTTCCAACAACTAGTATGCTATATATGAACAAAATGGACAAACCGTAATTTATTATAATAATTGATGTTTAATTTCCTAAAAACTTTATAACATAACTTTTTACAACTGCGTTATGTAGGGAATAAGACCCATCTACAAAATTAAGACCTGAATATGAGTATAATGCAAATGCATATAAACTAGCTGTAAGAACTGTAGCACATTTCATAACTGCTATGTCCAAATGAACAAGGCATCGACAATCAGCTGATAAAAAAGAATAAAGTTATTTTTTTAAATATTTTCTTCAATTTCATATTTTCAAATAAGATGATTAAATTAGTAAATTTTATTTACGTCATTCAATAGTGTCGAAGCACGATAGTCAAATTTATTGTTTAGTGTTTCAATTTTAAATATCTTCAGTAAGGCCATGTTTTATATATAACAATAGTTTTAAAGGAATTACAAGACAATTCAATGGCATTTAACAGTTAATAAGACGATTCTTACAAGCATTTTAAATAAATCCATTTATTTATTTAATGAATTACATTTAACTTTTTTTTTTAATTTACTAAATCACCTTATTTCATAGGTATTTAAATCAAACTTTGTCAATGTACATTGATAAGTTTAATGACTGAAATGTAGCAAGTAATAATTGAAATACAATAGGCTGCCAAATATATATTTACTTTAATCCTCCTTATTATAACAATCACTCCATTATTACAGAAACATATTGAAAAACTCTATTATAAATTTAATACAAACTATTATTATTATTATTATTATTATTAGCACCGCGTCTTACTACCCGTTCGGGTTATACACGCTTACGCTAATGTGTAATGGTAGGGTGATTGTGAGATGAAATGGAGGACCTACAGTTTAACGTGGAATCCGAACCACGGTGGAGACCTGGCATTCCCCACATTCACAAGATGTCTTGTCAGAGGTGAAGGAAGGGTTTGATAATCAAATAAATCTGTGCCGGGACCGAGGATTGAACCCCGGCCGCCAGCACAGAAGTCTGACACCTTACCCCTAGACCGCCAGGTCACCTAATTAATACAAACTACAGTAATCATCTCAGAGATATCCAAAATAAGAGAATCATATAAGAGCATTCAGACATATCAGAGCTTCTTTGCAACCAGAGGTTAATACTTGTAGAAAGCAAACTATCGGGTGCTTAGAGGAAAAGTGTTTTCTTTGAAATTTCCACACTAGCCACGTGGCCGTCCAGTTAATACCGTAGTACACTCTCAATAAACGCTCTATAGAAGAAATGGAAGTTATAGTCTTGACAATTCCACCCACCTCCATTTCCTGATTAATTTTATCCACGCCATTGCCTCCGGACATCCAGCCATGGAGAAAGCAGATATGAAAGGACTAGTAGGGGGAAACCAGGGGGCTGGAGATTCTGCCACATGGGTTACATTCATGTTGAGTCTCGAATGCATGTTCTGATGCATCCAGGAAACACGATAACAAATTAAAAACAATGCTCTGAGACTAAGTTACACCATGCTTTAACCGTGCCTTGTTGTACTGTTAAATATACTTATGTATTAAATTACATATTAGTTATAAATTTTAATGTCTGCAATATATAACAGCAGCCTGTTATATTAACGATAATGCATTGTTCATTAAGCATAATACTAAGCAGCGGGGTTAGTTATAAAATATTATAAGCAGTGTTTAATAATCCCTACTGGAGTGGATATTACCACAATAGCCACTATGCACAGAAATAACAGCTAATAGTGTTGAATATACTCTATTGACAGCCAAACATTACAATATACTCTATTGACAACCAAACATTACAATATACTCTATTGGCAACCAAACATTACAATATATTTAAGTTGACACTGCTATACATACATATTTAATCAAAATAATGTTATATCACCTCAAGTTGCATCCAACAAGATTAATATATTGGACCAATTATTGAGAGCATGTAATCACATGCCCATAAACTCTGAGATACAATCGACTCGAAATCGTAAATTTACACGAACACTATTGCACGTGAATCATTTATGATTAAACATTAATGAAGATAAAGAGTTTATATAAGTTTCTAATACAGAAGATTGTTAAAATATTAAATTATATTTGGATGAAAGCTGTATGGAAAAGGCCGTTTTTGACTATTTAGAAGGGCTTCACAGCTAAGCATTGTGCACACATATTTATTCTGTCTTAACAGGGATATGCTATAGTTATTAACAAGAAACTCTCACTTTGTCCCCCATCGTAACCACGGAAAATTTCGAGTAATCATTCAAATACGAATGCACTGTAACCATTTCTGGCATTTATTTTATTTTACCTTTTAACTTCCATATCTCACGCGAGCTGAGAGCTGAGTCGGGCCTACTATGATGGATGCTATTCATAATTAGGGTTCCTTGAATGACTTCTCGTGAATTTAACTAAAATTTGAATAATCCCAGAACTCGAAAATTATATGATTGAAAGAGAGCAAATAAACTAAGCTTTCGTGTGTGCTAATATAGTTTTGGGTATTTTGGCTGTGTGATATTTTTTTTATCACTTGATCATTTTTAGCCTATATTTTGAACAAAATGGCCCCTAAGAGTGTTAAACATAAAAAGAAAAAGTCTCGCAACTTTGTAAGCGTGTAAGTAGAATCCAAAACCATGGCCAAATATGAAAGTAGCTAAACACAGTTCAAATTTTTAGTGAACATGGCCTACCTTGATAGATTATCTTAGCCCTATCCATTGAATATCCCATGAATAATTGCTGGAAAGTAAAAAGAATTGTGTTAAAAGAGCTCACAATATGGGCTTTTGGAACGGATTGTAACTTTATTGGGTTAAATCATACATCTAATTAACTATTGTTATATTTAAATATTTTTATTTTTCCAAAGATTATTAAAGGGGATATGACTGAACTGTTGATTACAATATAAACCCTACCAAGTAGTCTATAGTAGTTGATAGTAGTATTTAATATCATGTAGGCCTATTGTATAACAGATATAACGAGAGTTAATATAGTTGACTATACAACAATGTAATCATGTTTTAAAATAGCTCGTAGTGCTAGAGTCTATATTATACGAGTAGCCTATAGTTTGTTCTCTTCTAACTATGATAGTTTAACAAGTTTAATATATCGTATTTTATACCATGAATAGTAATAAGAATAACAGATATTATTGATGATTGTAGTCTGAGTTTACATGTTTAATAGTAAGAATTACTTTAAAATATATTGTATTGCCCAACTCGCATTATTAAAACTGATATTAAATCACATTGTAGACCTATTGTCTGGCAATTAAGCATTATGAAAGGTGGTACTGCTGTCTTTAATATGCCATCCACCATGAATGATATACAATGAAATTCTAGTCTACAATGTATTTGTCATCATCGATAGACAAGTTTGTTTGTTTATGGTAGCTTAAATGCATTTTCTACCATTCCTGAATACATTTTGTCATTTTATCTTTAAAATATGGTCTATTAAGCATTCTGAAAGCTGGTAGTGTAAAATATACTGTATTCTCCACTATGCAGGATGTTAATTGTTTGTATTGTTTACACTATTGGGGTAACTTATTAGCTTAAACTGTATTTTAATTCTTTTATACGTGATGAAAGTGTGTTTGTTATGTATTGTATTATTAACCATTAACAATTAAATATGATAATGGAGATTATACTGATTTGTTCACCATGAATGTTGAAAACATAATGTATTGTATATTATATATCGTCAAACTTGTATGACGAAAACAAATAACTGCGAAAATATAGGCCTACTATTCCCATCTCCTGATGAAAGTTGTAATTGTTGACAAGACTGTAGTTTTCATCATGTGATGTACTATATCAGTTTGTAATATTTGTTACTGTTCAATACGTAGTCAATATTCTTTCTACTCTGATTAATGACAGGTGTTTATCAAGTTATATTCTGCTACACTCTTGATATATATATATATATATATATATATATAGTATGCTAGCTTTATTTTATGGTCCATCCTGAATGATGACAGAGGGTATCTTTGACTTAACTGTACTCTACACTATAGATGACTAAACTGATGGTTCCTTTGTTCATAATGCATTAACATTAATTAAGCCTATATGAGTAGATTATTTTAGCACCGCGTCTTACCACCCGTCCGGGGTTATATGCCTATAGAATTAGTTATCAGCATACTATGTATCTTGCATGGATTCTAGCACTGTCTAAATACAACGCTGGCTACAATATATGACAGCTGGTCGCTTGGTAACTGGTGACGTCATCTCTCAATATTCACTCAACTGAAACACACAGCCTTCAAAATGACACGACAGATATTCTCCCCCTCTTACTTTATTCCCCTTTAGTTATGAATAACAATGTATCAGGCAACAAGCAGAACCTCCCCTAACACCCTTTTTACACATTACCCAATATCACGTTATACTATGTTCACTCAAGCTGCTCTTAGTGAGTCCTGTTAGCAATCCAAGTGATCAAGATGTCCATACTCCGAATATCCTACTCCCTCCTCTCAATATGCATGGCCGGAGTGTAGGGGACGCGAGAAAAGGTCAGTGTCTTTGAAGTTTTATTAGCAAAACATTTTTTGGCCAAAGTAAATAAAATGTTGCTTCAGTAGAAATATAGAGTTTAATTTTCTTTACATGATGATATCAACAGTTATTGAATATCTTTCATGAGCATAGATGAGCATGGATGATAAACTTTTTAAATTAAGAAAAAAAAGTCATTAAATTATAGTACAACCTTAACAGGTATAAATAACTTTTTTAATCTCCATGTCAAGAAAATTAAACTCCATGTTTCTACTAGAGAAATATTGTATTTATTTTGGCCAAAAATAATAATATTTTTTTTATAAAAACTGCAAAAACCCTACCTTTTCCTTGAGTCCCCTATACTCCCACCCTAAATAAACTTGGGCTCACAATTAATTTTAGTCCTGCCCTTGCTGTATAAACTGAACCTAATTTAGATATCCAAGTTTCCTCTTATTTCCGTTAACAACAATCTGTGTTTTAAAACTACAATTTAGATACATCAACTCATTAACTCATACATATTATACATGTTTTCTTGG
The DNA here is from genome assembly GCA_902141385.1 of Timema californicum. Taxonomy (NCBI): domain Eukaryota; kingdom Metazoa; phylum Arthropoda; class Insecta; order Phasmatodea; family Timematidae; genus Timema; species Timema californicum. The sequence goes on along the minus strand of CABFOW010004857.1, from coordinate 11,373 downwards.
AGATAATCTTTATTATTATTATTATTATTATTATTATTATTATTATTATTATTACTAGCACCGCGTCTTACTAACCGTTCGGGTTATACGCACTTACGTTAATGTGTAATGGTAGGGTGATTGCGAGATGAAATGTAGGACTTACAGTTTAACGTGGAATCCGAACCACGGTGGAGGCCTGGCATTCCCCACATTCACAAGTTGTGATTAATACACGTCTTGTCAGAGGTGAAGGAAGGGTGAGAATCGTTATTAGAACGTTAGGAACTTATACTAATAATATATTTCTAGGCATTGATGGCCCTTGCAATATAATTTAACTAAACGAGAAGATACACTTGTCTATACAGACTCGTTAGGCTACTTGCATTCATCAAATTGAAAATGAACTGACCGTAAATTCTAATAATGCCAACGATACTGAACTTGTCTCACGTTTTCAGTCATACACAATGTTATCTTATTAAACTAAGATGATTCAATGACCAGCCAGCCGCTCTACACACGAGTTGAACAGACTGGGGGACAAACAGCGTCCCTGTCTCACACCTCTTCCTATCTCTGCGCTGTTGGTCCAACCAGCATCCAGCCTCACCTTCACTCGCTGTCCCGAGTGCAGGTTTGCAATCAGACTTCTGTCCCTCCAGTTGATGACGATCTTCTCGAGTATTTACATCAGTTTCTTCCAATACACTCCAGCTAATTCCTTGTGTATAAAAATATAGCTACACACACACACACACACACACACACACTGGCATATATATATGTGTGTGTAATTATATTTTTACTTAAAGCACTTTAATGCTCATCTTTTAACTAAGCCTGTATATTCTGCAAGGTTTCATGAACTTGTCTAAACCATATAAGTTGCAATAAATAGAAGACTTAAAAAAAATTGTAAGATTTGAAAATTATTGACTCTTACAGGCTTTCCAGGCCACATATAAATGAATATATATACATATATATTTCCATGTATTTTCTATGTAGGGCTTTGAAAAAAAAGGCAGTGCTATTTTTAAAATTGCATGAATTTAAGCTAATAATAATAATAGCTTCCACAATGTAGTGTTATGTTATTTTACGTTGTATTTCGGAAATAAAGTTATGTACGAATATGAATTAAAATTAAAATGTTTTTTTTTCAATTTCTCTGTCATTTCCTCGACACACCTAAATGCAATTTCCATAATTTTCCAGGTGCTTACAACCTTGAAAGATATAATGAAAACATTGATCTTCCCGGACATAAAAAAGTGTGTGTGATTGTATTGTTAATACTTAATAATAAGTTTGTAGACGTTGAGCTAACGCAGTATAGCCGCAAGTCAAGGAAGGTTTATACACTAAACGAGGGTTGCATCCGCCATGTTAGTGTCCGTGATAAAATCAGTACTATCCACCACCGAACAAATGATAGGCTCACAATACAGGCACCTCATTAGAACATATAATGGAGTCACCTCCCAGTATATAAATGACATTTCTACAAGCTACAAGTGACATACAATAAATATTAATTAAAATATTAAACAAAGTAGAGATCCCTTGCTGTTAATAAAATCGTCATTGTCTTATAACCAACTGGTATTTCGTCTTGGACAGGGTATTATAAATACAAGGTCACAAGGATAATTCAAAAACAGTGGAGTTAGATTCAAATACCCTAGGCCTACTCTAAAGTTTATTGTGGCAACATTAGTAACAGAAACAATAAAAATATTAATCTGTCATTTTTTTATTAGTTAAAAAACTAATGAATAATATATATATAAGGCTTAAGATAAGTACCAATATATTGTATATTAGGTGCCTAAACGTTAATAAAAACTATTTTCTTAAAGATCCAAAAGATTCAGAAATTGAAGGAAACGCTATTAATTAAATGACTAACATTAATTTAAATATGATATTGTGTAACATAATCAAGAGCAGAACTAGCCACCCATTTCAGGGGTCAAGAGGCCTCAATGTCATACTCATATATATTTATTATCAACACACAAGTTGCATATCATTGTAGTTACAGGAATGTCTAGATAGATACCACAATAATTCAATAAATTTAATGGAAAAATGACACCTGGACACGGGAACCGAACTCGGGCCTTTGACTTAGCATGGCAATGCTCACTTATTGTTTGTGTTTCAATGTACTCGATACTTAAGATTTTATTTAGTTAAAAAAATCATCCGATCACTGAAAAACAACATTACATCGAATTAAAAATATATTTATATATCAACACCAGTCACAGTTACAGTATATTATATAACTGAATGGAGGTTTTGGAACTGATATAGGTAGTAGCGACTGAACGGTTTTTTAATGAGACAATTTAAATTAAACCCTAAGAAAGGTGGTGGAGTACTTGTTTAAAAATAATAATAATTATAACACATCAAGATTTGGAATTTGATGTTTTCTTTTAATCAGTTTTGATTATATTAATAACAATCATTTGCCCATGGCTTCGCTCGCACTAAACAATAGGCCTACATCAACACATTCGACAACTTCAAAATGTTAGAAAAGAATTAAACATATTCGAGTCTTTTGTGTGTACGAATATTCACGAATACACAGACTCATCCCCCATCTTCTCCCTCGTTAAAAACCCTGTTCCTGGTTTTTTCGACACTACTTTGCTGAATGATGAGATAGAGTGCTGGTTTACCATGGTTACCTGAAAAATGAAGGAGTACAACCAAAGAAGTCCCGTCTCGATACGATGATTACTTTTGAGTTTACTGGCATTAAACAAACAGACAGATACACATTCTAAAAAGGTTTTATCCAGTATTCTTGTCGTTTCTACCGTACCACTCATTGAAAGTAAAGCTCGACAAATTTCGAATGCGCACACAAACCTTAGATTTTTATTATATGTATAGATTTACTACCTAAGAAACAAAAATTAAGTAAATTTAAAGAAGTAAATTATTTATAGTAAGCGTCATATTATCACACCAAATAAAATTTTTCTGTAGAGTTGGTAGAAATAAATAAACCTAATTCAAAAGTGACAAGAGTAAAATGACCTAAACTATACCTAAATTATGGAATGCTGAAATTTGTTAGGGAGCTAGGGGGAATTCCTCATATAAACACGCAATTTAAAAATTTGGCTCAGAGAACTAGAAAAAACCTTTTAGCTAAAATAGAAAACTAAATAAAACTAATTCAAAAGCAACTAAATAAAATGACTAAAAATATATCAACATTATGTAAAGCTTAAATTTGTTAGGTATGCAAAGAGAATTTAAAAATGGGAAAATAAAAATGGGCCTCAGAGAAATGAGTGTGCTATAAATAGAAAAACTTTTTATCTGAGATACAAAATTAAAATTTTGCAGACAGCGACAACCCCAGATAACCTAATACATCTTTAAATAGAAAATGTATAAAGTTAGACGAAGGAAACAGTTTCTAGGGTTCAAAATTTTCTAATCTTATAGATGTAGCAACTTATGATAGTGAAATAAAATTTTAATTCTACAGGTAATCAAAGAAACCACTCCAAATATTCATAAGAGTCTGAAAAGGCTATAATTTTAATAGGGCTTCGAGAAATAGGTTGGAGGGGCGTGGTACAAAAAAAACCTTTTAGGTGATGTTGGAAATTTAAATTTGGCGGGCAGGTAGACTGACAACTCCATACAACCCAATAAGTCTTAAAAATGGGAGAAAAATGGTTTAAAATTATCCAGACTACAGCTTCTCAGTGTGGTAGAAAATTGAAATTCAGAAGAAGTGTAGATAAATTACTTCAAATAACAATAAATATGGAGATTTTAATAGGGATCCAGGGTAAGCGAGGGCGAGGAGAAGAGGCATAAGAAAAATAACCTTTAAAGGTGTGTAGCAGAAAATTTAAATTTGGCAAGAAAGTATAAGGACGCCACGAGATAATAAAATAAATCTAGAAATTTATATTTCTAATTGGGAGTTGACCAAACTTCCAACAAACTTGATATTTAACTTGTACAAAAGTCAAATGTCTCTTTTATTAAGTTCAGGTGTGAAACTGTATTTTTATTCCGGGGTTGGCACCAGGACAGGATTGGAAATTCCTGGGGTTTGAATTCTCGCCCTTGGGATGACTGCCCTTACTCGGACGAGAAATAAGGCTTTCTTTTCCTGACTGGAATATTCCTCATACGGAAATCCTTGCAGATTGTCTCTTCGTGGGGGTCCTTGGGTAACGTCTTATGGGTTTACCGAATGAGTGGTTACATTTCTGTAGAGGTAGTCTATATGGAGGTAGGGAGGGGGGTAGGACCACCCTTACCGATTCCCCACACACTGAGCAGTTGGAAACTAGTACCTTCTTGGCCTCATGGGGAAGCTTAGGCTAAATGCCATTTTTAAGGTGGTTCTTAGAGCTAGGTGCCTGACTTCCCCCTAAGGCCCAAATGGGGTGACCTAGGTAAAAGCCCTCTTTAGGGTGATCCCTAAAATAGAGTTTTGACTCTCAGTAGGGAAACCTTATTAAACCCCTCTGAGAAGAGCGATTCCTAGGCTGTGTCCTAACAACCTGACGTGTTCTTCCAGCACTCATAGAAGTAGAAGTCCTCCCGCTGATGAAGGTCCAGCCAAGGTGTTCTTTTTATTAGCTGTCCGATGATGACAGGAATCGATGGAAAACACGGGGTCATCGGTCCCTAAACTGCTCACTGCGTGCGTCTACGCGTGTGGATACACTCAAAGGATGAGTTGAATTATCCTTTAAATAGGCATTACTTCCTCAGTTATTGGTTGCCGAATCCTACTTGGCTAATGGATTTCACTTTGAAAAATCCATGACTTGTATAAAATATCAGACAAGAGACGGGGCGGTGTTATCAATGTTTTTTTGATTTCCTTTGCCTTCGAATATAGGCAAATTGCCTCCCATAGATTTTAAAACTAAAATAGAAAGTCGGTACCTGAAAAGATAGTATAGCGGAACGAATGGGCTCGTTCCGTTACATTTGTTTGGAAATGCTTACACTTTTGCCCTTTACTAAGGGATCTACACCTTTTCTAGAAGGTTGTCTCTCTCTCTAGATGTTCTCAGGCGTTGCTTTGTTAGGTGGTTAACTCCTGGATTTCTGGGTATATAATTTCAAACTCTTCGCATACCCACAAACAGCTTTCTTAATGTTAAGAAATGATTTTAACCACGTTCTTATTTAAGTAATCGATTACCCTTGACACCCTTTCTTATTTTCCTTAATCGTATCTAAGAATTTTTCTTGTTTTAGCTGAGACTCTTGGAATAGTAATTTAAACTGAGTCTGTTTGTTCGCTTGATTCTTGACCTAGACGTCGATATCCTTCCCCATCTAGAGCTACCTGGGCGAGCATAAATATTTCCATGAACTCTACGCTTGCAACATATTCTCCTACTTTTTACCCAACTCTGCCGTCCTATTTGTTACATTTATACCCGTCTATGAGGTCATGTTGTAGAATTCAAGAGATATGTTTGGACTAGGTGGCTTACTCTCGTTACCACGAGTAACTTAGGTAATCTAAGCGCTCCCTGTGGCAGGTTGGAATTTCCATAGTTATACAGTCTCTTTGGGCCTATAATTATTTTGTAAAACCTTTCAACATTATCTTATTTGGATTTAACTAATTATATTAACTTTGTATTCGTAATTCTTGAGTCACCTTTGTGCGCTTTATTAACGTATTTATTTTGAGCCCACTATGTGGTAGTTGTAAATTCTATTAATTTTCAATATTAATTAAGGATGGCATTTTGACATTTTGTTGCTTTATGTTCTGTTTAAGGCAACTAGATTGACTTGGACTAGTTTACATTGTAACTTATTTATTTATGAACGTAGTTTTTGTCGTTTAAAATACGTGATACATTTATATTGCTGTTTAGTTCCATTATCTTGGGCTCTAGAACGTTATATACTAAATCCATTGTATATTGCCGCCATGTTGAAAGTTTAAATAGGGTTGTATTTAACTTGCTGGCTTATGCCACTATTTTGGACTCTAGAACTTTACGTAGTAAATCCACTATTTATGACCGCCATGTTGGGCACTTTAAAAAGGAGTAACCTCTTTGTTTATGAGCGCCATGTTGGACTAAGAAAGAAGGTGCTACTCGTAATTACTGGACTCTAAATTCCATCTCTTTCTACTAATCATTATTTTATATTTATGTTTGTAGTTATACTAATTTATTTGACTGATCAATAAATATATGTTTAAATGAAACTCTCTTCCCTTATGTACTAATTTGTAACTGTTAGGGTAGGGCGTTTACATAATATTTATACGTTAACCTATACACTACATTTTGTTGTAGTGTCTTTGTAATAATATTTTTACATTATCACATAGGGTATAGGGCTATTAGGGTAGCTTTGTAATAATATTCCTGCATTATCACGTAGAGTATTACTGACAGTATTTGTTATATTATTTCTATAAGATCACATATTGTAGAGGTATAGTTTGGGAATACTTTATATGTATTTTTATACCCAAAGTTTGGTATTAAATATGTCAAGGTTGAAGGAAAGTAACGTGAATATTTAAATCATTATAAATGTAATTTAGTTTAAATACAATATTCAGGTGTCTATGCTATAAAAATAAATCAAATAAAACAATAAAGATAATACTTTAAAAAACATAATACACTAATCTAGTCTAATACTTACTTATATGAAACTTAGTGCTGCAAGTTGTTAGGACGCATTAATGTTCGCATCCAAAATGCCAGCCAGGCCCGCGCGCACGCTCCTAATCGACTAAGCTCACCCTAAGAAGGGTGACCGATCAAGAGGGGGGAGGGTTACGAAGGGAGGGGGGGATAAAAGGGACGTGGGTCGGGATGAAAGCTTTCCGGCTAGCCTGGAAACCGTGATAACGGATATAACCTTCACATAAACGAAACGTATAGAGAAAATAAGCTAGTAGGGGATAGTAAGGTCCAAAAAATCTTCTTGTGGAGGGGTTGATTGTGTTCAGTAGAGGGTGGATTGGGATGAAAATAGAAAGAACTCCCCTAACACTCGGGATCCGCCTCGTATATTTTCTTTTGAGTGTGCAAAAGAGTTCTACAAACTGAGTATGGGGTGGAGGGGTGAAACGAAATGGAGGGGGTATAAAGAATGCCGTGCCTACCCAGAGTTTAAATGTGTGCATAGTCACACATTACTGTGTTGTACTGTGGTAGTCTTATAAACATATTCCTACATTATCACACACTGTGGTACTATGTTGTGGAAGCCTTTTTTTTTTATAATCACACATCTTGGTAGAATCAGACACCTTAGCTTAGTCAGTAACGAGTCTACCTATTGAGTTTTGGGTCCCAGGTTCGATTCCCAGCATGGCAGAAAATTGTATCATTGGTGAAATGTGGGTTTAACTTTTCACAGTGATCAATTAACGGCTGGGGATTGGATGTTGTGCCTGTCCACAGTCACCAAGTTATCCTGCACCCTTTTTGGTTAGGGTCCACCTGCTTGAAAAATTTCAGCTTCCTAGATATTCTGGCCTTTGTATTTGTCTACTTTTTTTAAATCTTGCAGCCCTACATGGAGATTTTTGGCTACCACGTATTCTTTGCACACTTTTGGATTAGGTGCTACCTTCATCTCAGCTTCCTAGGACAGAAGGGCATCGAGAGTATTATTCTCGTCTTTGATTTTCTGGAACCCCAACCCCACCCATTTTGGGGAAGCCCCTTGGGAATTTTCTGTCACAAAATATGCTTGTTTCCTTTTGGGTTAGGGGCTTTCTTCTTGCCTGAACAATTTTAGTTTCCTAGATCTTCTGGGTTTCAAGATTGTTCAGGCTGGAAATAGGAACTGGTCATTATTATCACACATTGTGGTAGTAAGTTGTGGTATCCTTGTAATATTATTCCTAGATTGTCCCACATTTAAATCGTGTGTTGTTCTAGTCTTGTAATAATCTCCTTACATTATCATCTAATGTGCTGGTATGTTGTGATAGCCTTGTAATGATATTACATTATCACATATATTGAAGGTATGCTGCGGTATTCTTGTAATAAAACATTATCGACTAATGTGGTTGAATGTTATAGTGGCCTTGTTATAATAATCTCACATTATCATACATTTTGATGGTATTTTAGGTAGCTTTTTATTGAATCTATTATATTATCACCCATTATAGTGATATGTTGTGGTAGCCTTGTAATAATATTCCTTCATTATTACATCTTGTCATCGTGTGGTAGTGTGTTGTGGTTAACTTCTATTAATATTCTTACATTATAACACATTATGAAGGTATATTTATGTAGTATTGTAACACTATTTCTACACATTCACATATTGTGGTGGTATGCGCTGACAATCTTAGAGTGATGTTCCTATATTATCACTTTGTGTGATGGTATGTTGATATCTACTTATAATAATTATATATAATCACCAAATGTGGTAGTGTGTTGTGTAAGACTTTTAATAAGATTCTTACTTAATCACACAACGTGGAAATATAATGTAGTAATAATGATAGCTTAGTGGATAGAGCATTGGCGTACTGAGTTAAAGTTCCCGAGTTCAATTCTCGTGTTCAGGTGTCAAGAATATGACAACATTTGTGTCGGTCAATTCGGGGCTAAGCCTGTTTGCCATGGCACCAGGAGAGAGGGACTACTCCCAGACGCCATAGTGGTTCTACCCGCCATTTTTTGAACACCACAGCTCGACCCCGTCCCACATCACCCACCTTGTCAGGCGTTAAAGTTAAAATTGGCCCATTTGACACGGTATCGTTGTTGGACATGGGATACATTCATTAGGTAGTGACATGTAAGTGTTTAGAAATGCTTCGTACCAGTGGAGGAAAAGGAATGTAAAATTAATAGTGTCACTGCCAATTTAGAACAATTCACTGTGGAAACCCAATAAAAGTTTTCGTAAAAATACAGTATTTATCTGGCTCGCTGTGGTGCTTGGTAGCTCCACGACTGGTTGGACATGTGATATTCAGCCACACGTTTTTTTTTCCGTCACGAAACAAATGGTCGACCCTGTCACCGGCTTAGCCACGCGCCGTGCTCACGCGAGTTGGTTAAAAGCTTGCAATTAAATGCGATACAAGCTGGGAGTGAATTTCGTCAGACTCAACGGAGACCCGGGGTCTCTCTCTCTCTCTCTCCTCCTTCATTGAGCTTGAAGTTCTTTTGGTCAGTCTGAAAGTCACGTCCCAGGTGCACTTGGTACATTTGATAATTACATTTGAGTATATTACGAGCTAGTAATCATTCGCAGAACATGCACCCTCAAACTTGTTAAGCGACCAAAGTTCGATACGTTTGATTACAGGGACAATCAAATAAAACGAATTAATCTTAATGTTAAAACGGTCTTACACAAATAGCGTGTATATATATATTCATATATACCCTAGGGCACAGAGATTATTTCCTTGTCTGTGCCCTAGGGTTAAAATATGTAACTCATAGATTGATAAGTTTTATTATTATTATTAATAATAATAATAATATCATGGTTTTCTTTGTAAACCCGCGATTTGGTCCGGAGTAAACCATACATCAAATGAGATTATCCTGTTCGAAGCCTAAGTGAAATGTGTAGCCAAATGTAGAATTGTTTAAAGAGGTTATTTATGTCTTGTCATGCATTCCCTTTTAAATGATCATACACCCTCCACCGATCCCTCACCTTTTATCTATCAGTCGTTCTAATTGTAGTTGGTAAGTTTATAGTGGTTGTGTGAATGTAGCTTTACTGTGCCTTATATTTTACTATGTTACTATTTGAATAAATAACAACAACAAAAATAAATAAAATAAATTGCGTGTTTTGTAAATATTTTTTGTGTAGTTTTGTTATGCTTTGGTACGTGTTTATTTACCGGTATTTAATTATTTGTGTCTACTTTTGTTGAGATGCAAAGTATAAGATTATAATAATATGTAATGATCTAAAAAAGACTAGGTTAACTGATAAATAAACATATTAAGGATATATAAAAAGTGTCTATATCATTGTTTATATAATTTGTGTTTGTGCATCACCTATTTTCTTTTTTTGCTCACTAGCCGCCACTGCGTGAGTCCATAGAGTGTAAAGCCCATTACTCACTGTGAACCGCCGGCACCAAACAGACAGCCACCGAATATCTCTGATCTTGGTTCCAAGGGGGAGCCTAAGAATCACATCTTTGTTCTTGAATGTACTTAGTACTGGCGGGTCTCTGTAAATATACAAGTACATTCTATAAGCTACATGAAACATGATAGCACTAAAGAAAATATTAATTATCTACCTCTCAGACTTACATTAACGTATTTTATATTCTTCTAAATGAATAGCAAGTACTGTTTATCTTTTATTTCACTAAATAACATTAAGGTCATAATTAATTCATTCAATATATCAATATTAATGTTCTCTACATTTTTATATTTATAATTATATAACGTCTAATGCACACTTAATTACTCTTTTGCATGAGCCTAGGAACTAGAAAATTCATTGCAGAACTTACAAAAATATGCCATCTAACCTTATCCTGATGGAGGAATTTTAATGGACACTTGATTAACACTACAAATCATGATCATGCGATACAGGTTGTCAGGCTCGTGGTATCTATCGAAGTAAGCAAAACTTGCTCAACATCCCACCTTTAGGGTTCCTTAAGTACGTAAACCATGTTATATTTATCTATATCTATTACTTTTCTAATCACCCAAAATTGTTGTCAGGCAGTCATTGTAAGGCATACAATTCGCATTATGTGTAACCTAAAGATATTTTTTTAATAATTGCGATGAAAATCCTTAAATTCCATAAGTTATCAGTAAGCTATAAGTTATGATTAAGTTATTAATATTTCTCGATTTTGGAGAGACCTGCACCAATGAGCATGTGGTTTAAGATGTCAAGCTTGCCATATTTGTAAGAACACAATCTAGGGTTAACAATAAAAACGTAAGAACATGCCATTTTCAGCTATCTATGTCTAATAGTTTTTAATTAGCTGACTGAGTTGTCAAGTGGCTTAAGTCACCCAACTTAAATTACATGATGAAGAAATATCTGCCTGAGGCTAACATCTTGAAGTTTCACTAAGTATATCTTTGCTGTTTCAAATGTATATGTTTTTTGGGTTTGAGTTACACAAGATGTCATGTGGTTTGAGGATCAATTAAAGTAATTTATATATAATAAAAACTTGAGAAAAAGGTAAAAACATTAAGATATCCTCAATTATGTCAACATAATATACAACTTTAAAGTTTATAGTAGGGGTTTGTGAGATATTTTTTTTTTGCTAGAGACGAGATTAGGAACAAGACTCAACCATCGAGACGAGATTGGGAACAAGACTCAACCATCGAGACG
>CABFOW010004856.1:25493-43977 GCA_902141385.1 Timema californicum | reverse complement strand
CCCCCCCTTTTTTTTCTATGTCCCAGCCGTCTCGTCATTTTAGTAAGAACTCCATTTTTGTCCTGTTTCTTATAAAAACTTTAAAATTCGCTAAATATTGGTTTCAATCATAACCTATAGTCAAGTTCGCATCAATGGCTGCTTCTGTAGATACTAGTCATTCGTGTAACCATTGATAGAAGCCCGTTGGTCGTGATCCAACAATTACTCATTGAATAAAGAGTCGATTATTCAGAGAAATTAAAACTTACTTGTTGGCAACACTTGCGAGTCTCAGGGTACGTAGCGTTAGTTTTGTTCTGGGTGTTTGTTGTTGCATCATACACATGTTGCATACCTAAAATTTGACTTTACATTTTAAAAAGTTTTTAAGTCTCAATTTTAAAATGTCAAGAAGGGAAGGTGCACATTCAATGATGAGCTTCAAAAATAACTCAAATTCATTAAACTCGACAAATTGTATAGTGGTAAGAACCAAAGTGGTGTGTCAACATTGTAATGTATATTTTCGTGTTGCTCATGGAGGTAGGAGCGACACCAATCAACATCTACTTAGTCGGAAACTTGCGGATACTGAGATTACTTTGAGTTTGGTTAAAAACCTCAGATTGTTTATTGAGAGACATGGTGGTGATGGTGATGGTGATGGTGAAACTAGTAAAACTGCAGCATGCGAAGCTCTTGTTGTCTATTGTAATTTGCATTACAATCAGATTTTTTGAACAAAGAATTGCTTGTCAAAATTGACAAAGAAGATTTATGAACCAAACTTTTCTTCAGCACATACTAAGTCAGGAGCATTAATTAACAACGTTTTATCTCAAAATCTACTGGAAAAAGTAATACTGGATTGGAATAAAACTAAAAGTATTCCAGTAAGTTTGAATGCATCAAACAAAGACATCAAACTGTTTCCGAATGTCGTGTGGTACTTTTTACCAAACTGTGCTGTTCAAGTTAAAATTATACATTTTACTTCCCTAACTGGTGAAACTTCCCACCTACAAAGTTCTAAGTTGAAGGAATTAATGGATAATTTTCCCTAACAAAACAAACGGGTTGCTTTGTGTGCTAATAATTCTAACACACATTTTGGTGGTTGCAAAAGAGTTGCTTAAAGTAACGTCTGGCGAAAGGTTGAAATTGTACTGGAGCGAGATATTATTGGGCCCATCAAATGACAGAATTTTAAACATTTTGATGGACTTTGTATTTTCTTGCCCTGCCATGTTGCAGTTTGTTTGAAGGTCGCTGTTGGAACCTGTGTTTATCATTTGCTAGAGCTCAAGTGTGTACATTTCAAGCATACACTAGCTTCATTAAAAAATATACTATTTCAGCTAGAGAAGTAGCCGTGAACATATTAGAAGCCAGAAAAAACTAACTTTTTGTAACAACTGATGTCGAAAATAAAATAAAACTGTTAGTAAGTTCAGATGAAATTAATGAGGTAAAGTTTTTTGAAGTAGCTTAGAACTTGTATGAAACCAGCCTAGAATGAGTAAACTATTAATGGAAGTCCAGCTGAGGGAATATTGAGAGATTTAAATGGGAAGAAATACAGGACCGTTTGAACCAAGAAATGATCACATGATCGGGAATAGAGGAAACTCGTGTATTCGATCAGCGGGCCCTCATAGAAGCTGCAGTTGGGAGGAGGTTGGATGCTTGGAACGGAGAAAATATTTCTTTATCTGATAGATGGGTGCAGATAAAGTACAGCACCTGTGGAAAGATTATTTTCTGTTATGAATGGCATGTGGTCTGAGGAGAAATCTAGATTTAGTGTTGAACCAATTACAACTATGTTAATTGTATGACAAAATTGCAACATGGAGTGTGATAAGTTTCACGGCAAGATTCTGAAAGACCGAATTTTTTTACGCAAAGTAAGTTGATCTGAAACATTCCTGTGGTATGAGCTGGACGAGATGCAATTCTCGTTTACATTGACCTAAAAGTGTTGGTGTGGGTTCTGTGAACCATTATTGTAAGTTCACAATGTTGGCGATAAAACAAAGATTTAATAAAACTTTCTTTTAAAACCTTACTCCCTCCGTCCTGTCCTGTTTTAGTCTCAGGGAATTGTGGTGAGCCTAGCCCAAAGACACATGGGCGTTAGTTTGTCCCCAGCTAGTACACCTGGTCGTTAGTTTGTCCCCGGCTAGTACACCTGGTCGTTAGTTTGTCCCCGGCTAGTACACTGTGTTAGTTTGTCCCCGGCTAGTACACTCTGTTTAAAACATGTGCTTGTCCCCAGGTGAGTTACAAGCTCGACGAGAATAGCAAGCACAGAGACTTGTTTCAAATAGACAAAGACACTGGCAACATCACGACTCTCCGGGAGTTTGATAGAGAGGAGAACAACAGATATCAGATCAAGGTCATAGCTTACGACAACTCGCCATCCGCACTCAAGAACAATGGCGAGCCCAATACAGGTAGAAATAACAATGTAGTTTCAAGGGGGAGAAATCATGAGGTGTCATTGTTCCTGTTTATTATGTTTCCATATCATAAATTTTAATCTCTCTTCCTCAAAATTTACAATTTTAATCCTTATCCAATCTCACATTATCTTATGTTATTTATCTATTTACCATATCGGTACCGTAATGTTTTGGTAAAAGAACAAAAACTAAAAAGATGTAGTTTAAAACACTGTATTTTACTACCTATTCAGGTTAAATGCTTAAAAAGCTGTAGATAGCAAGTAAAAAATACTTGACCAAAACAAGTGTATTTAATGTTTGTAAACTCACTAGAACACACTAGAACACACTAGAACACACCAGGTACTTGCTGGTACTAGAGTGACACTGCAATAAAAACTAATAACGGTCACAATGAAAATACTACCCTGACTCTGAATATTGTTGTTTAGTTTCAATACAAGTTTGAACAGGCAACTGCAGAATCCATCCTAAACTTTTTTTAATCAAGAAACAGGCAACAACCGTATCTAAGTGACCATCCTCTAGTCATGCTATGCTAGTCTCAGTGTGTGTTTTACTCTCTTCTGATACAGGCAACAACCGTATCTAAGCTTTATCTTTCTATCCTCCTTTTAAAGTTTAAAGTTAATACAACCGTTTAGCGTCATTTTCCCTTTGCTTTCAGTTAACTCATTAAGGGAGTACTTAGTAACAATCCTTTTTTTATTTTAAATAATCACATAATTAAAACAATAGTAATTGATTAATCAGGGTGTCCAGCAACCTGGAAAACAGAAAAGTCTGGGAATTTTATCAAATTTCTGGAATTTTCACATTCACTAAAATAAAAGGCCTAAGCTATTTTCATTTACAATAACCAACTGTCAAAATAACATTTTTCTTCCAGTGAATATTCACTGCGAATTTCTTTTAGTACAGTTGTCAATGTTTCATCTCAATTTTCCACCCCTCTATTGCGTGTCTCTAGCCAAAGTTGAGTAATTACTTGATTAGCCCAAGTAAGGTGATATTTTAATGTATAACTGAAATATAACTTAGATCTTACTAGCCAACTGGCCCATTGCTTTAGGCTGACATCATTTAACCCCTTGATAGAGTGTTACAATATCAACATGTGTGTGTCTAAGAATACTACACCAAGTTGTGAATTGAATACAGTAATGTTTATAATATAGTGACTGGAAAAGTTGTGAATTGGCTCAGTAAATCCTGGGAAAGTTAGGGATTTTGAAATATAGTTTGGCTGGACACCCTGTTAATATTCTATGCCGATATATTTTACTTTGAGTAAAAAAAAATTGAAAAACAAAACACTTATAAGAATTCTTACAAGGCCGCCACGAGATTCTAGTCCCCTTCAGAAGGATGCCACGAGCCTAGAAAGGTTGAGAATTCCTGCCTAAGCCCTTCGGTTTGATCGATTCAACACGATATTGCAGAATATCTAGTGTAAATGTTTAACATTATCTTTGTTTTCCCCTTACATACATGTGTGGTTGTTTTAATGTCGCAGCCGAGCTGAGTTTCTGGATCAACATCGGAGACAAGAATGACAACCCCCCAGTGTTCACACAGAAAATCTACGTTGCGGAAGAAATTCCAGAAAATGCCAATACAAATGCTTTGGTGACTGAAGTGAAGGCTCTTGACAAAGATACAGGTTAGTGTTGAACCTAGCACTGTTTGTTGGCTTAGTTTACTCGTCTTGCTCTTTTAAAACATCATGTACGCAACTGATTGCACATAGTGTTGTGAAGGAGGCCAGAAATAGCTGTGCAGGCGTTCATTTATAACAAAATATTAAATTATGCTATGTGTGTTATTTCAAAATAAAGTCGAAGCAGGATCTTTTTCCTTAACACCCCTCTATTTTTAATTTAAATAATAGAAAAAATGTGTTAACATTTGACATTACCTTATTCTCAACAATTTTTTAAGCCTATTTGCAAATACAGTAATTTTTTGATAGGCTCACAACAGAAAATATTAAGATATGAGAAATAGCAGCGAACTTTCTCTTTACCTTGAAATGAGAAGTTTTGTAGTTTTCTATCCCCTATTTCTTATAGACATGACAAAGGGCGGTTGTATTTGAAGGGCGAATGGGAGTATAAGCTTGGAGCGAATAGAGAACTAGTTTAAGAAAATTACACAGGCCATTGTATTTTAACTGCTGTGTGGCTTGACAGCGGATGATACTTTCTTGTCGGCCGAGGCAGCCGCTCTAATATCTTGATTTATTCTAAATTTGTAATATCTATAAAAGTAGTGATGTTTGTATTTTTATATTTGAATGTATAATATTTGATATAATTGCTTCAAAAAATGGTATAACATTTCTTCTTACTGTTTATAAAGCTAATCTTATATCTCAAGTTTGTATGAATC
Organism: Timema californicum; assembly: GCA_902141385.1. Taxonomy (NCBI): domain Eukaryota; kingdom Metazoa; phylum Arthropoda; class Insecta; order Phasmatodea; family Timematidae; genus Timema; species Timema californicum. The sequence goes on along the minus strand of CABFOW010004856.1, from coordinate 39,133 downwards.
CTAAATATATCAACATATCTTATTAATCCATCATATTTCAACTTTGTTTTTTACAGCTTCCCCCGTCACGTATGATATACTGGAAGGGAATGTCGGAGACGCCTTCTATATTGAGAACACCACAGGAAAGATCAGGGTCAAGAACCAACTGGACTATGAAAGCATCACAGCTGTAAGTATTTACAAGCTTCTCAGGGGATCCCCAAATACACGTGCATGTTTGACTGTACAGGTCACAAGCTGTAAGTATTTACAAGCTTCTCAGGGGATCCCCAAATACACGTGCATGTTTGACTGTACAGGTCAAAAGCTGTAAGTATTTACAAGCTTCTCAGGGGATCCCCAAATACACGTGCATGTTTGACTGTACAGGTCACAAGCTGTAAGTATTTACAAGCTTCTCAGAGGATCCCCAAATACACGTGCATGTTTGACTGTACAGGTCACAAGCTGTAAGTATTTTACAAGCTTCTCAGGGGATCCCCAAATACACGTGCATGTTTGACTGTACAGGTCACAAGCTGTAAGTATTCACAAGCTTCTCAGGGGATCCCCAAATACACGTGCATGTTTGACTCTACAGGTCACAAGCTGTAAGTATTTACAAGCTTCCCAGAGAATCCCCAAATACACGTGCATGTTTGACTGTACAGGTCACAAGCTGTAAGTATTTACTATCTTCCCAGAGGATCCCCAAATACACGTGCATGTTTGACTATACAAGTCACAGCTGTAAGTATTTACTTATCTTCTCAGAGGATCCCCAAATACACGTGCATGTTTGACTATACAAGTCACAAGCTGTAAGTATTTACTATCTTCTCAGATGATCCCCAAATACATGTGCATGTTTGACTGTACAGGTCACAAGCTGTAAGTATTTACAAGCCTCTCAGAGGATCCCCCAATACACGTGCATGTTTGACTGTACAGGTCACAAGCTGTAAGTATTTACAAGCCTCTCAGGGGATCCACAAATACACGTGCATGTTTGACTGTACAAGTCACAGCTGTAAGTATTTACAAGCTTCCCAGAGGATCCCCAAATACACGTGCATGTTTGACTGTACAGGTCACAAGCTGTAAGTATTTACAAGCCTCTCAGAGGATCCCCAATACACGTGCATGTTTGACTGTACAGGTCACAAGCTGTAAGTATTTACAAACCTCTCAGAGGATCCCCAAATACACGTGCATGTTTGACTGTACAAGTCACAAGCTGTAAGTATTTACAAGCCTCTCAGAGGATCCCCCAATACACATGCATGTTTGACTGTACAGGTCACAAGCTGTAAGTATTTACAAGCCTCTCAGGGGATCCCCAAATACACGTGCATGTTTGACTGTACAAGTCACAGCTGTAAGTATTTACTATCCTCTCAGGGGATCCCCAAATACACGTGCATGTTTGACTGTACAAGTCACAAGCTGTAAGTATTTACAAGCCTCTCAGAGGATCCCCAAATACACGTGCATGTTTGACTGTACAAGTCACAAGCTGTAAGTATTTACTATCTTCTCAGAGGATCCCCAAATACACGTGCATGTTTGACTGTACAGGTCACAAGCTGTAAGTATTCACAAGCTTCCCAGAGGATCCCCCAATACATGTGCATGTTTGACTGTACAGGTCACAAGCTGTAATTGTAAGATGTTTGCTGATGATTTAATGGTATGGGGAACAAAGAGAAGGAAGTACAAGAATGGAACGAGGCAATGAAAGAGAGAGTGATTGAATTTCGCTTGGCAAAGTGTGAAGGGACGCTAATGACAAGGAAGAGAATAGAGGCTGGTAAAGTGGATTAGAACTGAGTAAAGTACAGAACGTGAAATACCTTGGAAGAGGGATTGGGGCCATGGGAATGAAGTTATCTGGAAATAGTGGGGGTACAAGGAGTACACGAGATAGTAGAGAGATGGGAGGAGAAGAATGGAAGAAATAAAAGGAAAAAGAATGGTGGATGGATAAAGAAAGATGGGGGCATTTTGCTAAACTGACCCGACCATAGGCTGGAAACAGTTAATGATTGTGTTTAGTGGCATTGATAACATTAGAATCAGCTGACTAGATATCTTGTAGAATCCTCCCACAATGGCTGGGCTGCAGGGTAATAACACTAGATATCAGCAGACTAGATATCTTGTAGAATCCTCCCACAATGGCCGGGCTGCAGGGTAATAACACTAGAATCAGCAGACTAGATATCTTGTAGAATCCTCGCACAATGACCGGGCTGCAGGGTAATCGCTGGAATATTGATACCTGTTTAGTGCCACTCCTATTCCAGAATTCACGCACCAAGAGTGCCAAAGGCCTGTTAGATTTTGTGTGTGAAGAATGTCACAGCTATTTCCTTATTTTTGTAAGGGTTTGCAAGAAAATTCGCTAAACATTTATTTATGAAGCGATTATTTTGATTTTTATATTATTTTAATCCAAATGTACTGTTCCTTAATAATAATAAGTTAATACAATTTTATTACAATTATTTAATTTTTAATTTTAGTTACTTTCAAAGCTAAGGCTAACCAACTTTAAAAAATACACACACATACAGATATATACATTTCACTATTATTTTGTCGTAATGAATTTAGTTTTATACAAGAAAATAACGTTTTGAATAAATATGATTATAAATAGACATTAAAGAATTTTTTTTTACAACCTAAATTATATATTTTTGGGCCATTACTACTTACCTTAGAGCAGGATTTATTTCAATGCTTACCTCGTGAATAAATATTTAGGAAAACACATAGTGAATGCGTTTGACAAAAAAACACTTTTATAATGAATAATTTCATAAATTTTTTACATACATAAATTTATAAAATTATTACGCCTATTTTATTATATTGGTAAAGAAATATTTTCATTCACATAACATAGCATGAAAATCTAAATAGTATATTTTTCTAAACTCATAGCAATTTATTCCGTACATTTTAAAACTGTTTACAAAACTATATCAGTATGAATGTTAGTCACACTTATGTTTTTTAATGGAGCTTGCATGTAAACCGACTTTGCACTTAGCACATTGAGAACGTGACCATCCGCCAGTGTAAATGTACTAAACTCCCAGTTCCAATAATAACTATTTACAGTTGATTTTTGTTGTTATTGTGTTTTTTATTATGGCACCAGCAATTTGACACGTTCTTACCACAGTTAAGCAGCACCAAACTATATCAAATTAGAACGTTTTGATAGTTGCTTGTAGAACTATCATGAGCTAACCAATCATGTTAATAAATAAACTAAAATAAATTAAATATTTGAGACAAAATATTACCTTGTTCACAAACTGGGTGCACAAACAAACACAGCCCATTAACATCACCATATTTACCTAAGTACAACCATAAAATAAGATAAACTAATATACATTGTTACAGAAACATATTGAATAATAAGCCTCATGGTTTTCCAAAGAGCTTCACTGAGCCGGTGACCTGGCGGTCTAGGGGTAAGGTGTCAGACTTCTATGCTGGCGGCCGGGGTTCAATCCCAGGTCCCGGCAAAGATTTATCTGATAACCAAACCCTTGCTTCACCTCTGACAAGACATCTTGTGAATGTGGGGAATGCCAGGCCTCCACCGTGGTTCGGATTCCACGTTAAAACTGTAGGTCCTCCATTTCATCTCACAATCACCCTACCATTACACATTAGCGTAAGTGCGTATAACCCGAACGGGTAGTAAGACGCGGTGCTAATAATAATAATAATTCACTGAGCCATGTTCAACCCTGCCCTGTGGTGGTAGTGTCCTTTCCCTATCTAACCAGGAACTCCCCAGAATACCACCACAGCGGGAGTGTCCTTTCCCTATCTAACCGGGAACTACCTAGAATACCACCACAGCGGGAGTGTCCTTTCCCTATCCAACCAGGAACTCCCCAGAATACCACCACAGCGGGAGTGTCCTTTCCCTATCTAACCGGGAACTACCTAGAATACCCCCACAGCGGGAGTGTCCTTTCCCTATCTAATCAGGAACTCCCCAGAATACCACCACAGGGAGAGTGTCGTTCCCTATCTAACCAGGAACTCCCCAGAATACCACCACAGCGAGTGTGTCGCTCCCTATCTAACCAGGAACTCTCCAGAATACCACCACAGCGAGAGTGTCGTTCCCTATCTAATCAGGAACTCCCAGAATACCACCACAGGGGGAGTGTCGTTCCCTGTCTAACCGGGAACTCCCCAGAATACCACCACAGCGAGAGTGTCGTTCCCTGTCTAACCGGGAAATCCCCAGAATACCACCACAGCGAGAGAGTCGTTCCCTATCTAACCATGAACTCCCCAGAATACCACCACAGCGAGAGTTTCGTTCCCTTATCTAACCAGGAACTCCCAGAATACCACCACAGGGAGAGTGTCGTTCCCTATTTATCCGGGAACTCCCCAGAATACCACCACAGCGAGAGTGTCGTTCCCTATTTAACCGGAAACTCCCCAGAATACCACCACAGGGAGAGTGTCGTTACCTGTCTAACCAGGAACTCCCCAGAATACCACCACAACGAGAGTGTCGTTCCCTATCTAACCAGGAACTCCCCAGAATACCACCACAGGGAGAGTGTCGTTCCCTGTCTAACCGGGAACTCCCCAGAATACCACCACAGGGAGAGTGTCGTTCCCTATCTAACCGGGAACTCCCCAGAATACCACCACAGGGAGAGTGTCGTTCCCTATCTAACCAGGAACTCCCCAGAATACCACCACAGGGAGAGTGTCGTTCCCTATCTAACCAGGAACTCCCCAGAATACCACCACAGTGAGAGTGTCGTTCCCTATTTAACCAGGAACTCCCCAGAATACCACCACAGGGAGAGTGTCGTTCCCTATTTAACCAGGAACTCTCCAGAATACCACCACAGGGAAAGTGTCGTTCCCTATCTAACCAGGAACTCCCTAGAATACCACCACTGCGAGTGTGTCATACAAAAGGAAATACACGAGTTAATCATCAAGGACCCTTAATGACCACTACTCTACCTAACTCAACCCAGGTGTCAGGACCTACCCATTTAACAACATCAGGGAATTAGTGTTAATTTTAAATAAAGCCCTGACATGAAGCAATACCATTAATGGTAACAATATTGACCTTTCGGTTAGGTTATTTATAACAGGTATTAATATACATTTATAACTTCACATGATGTATTAGGACTGCGATTTCTACGCAATATATCTGACACATAAACAAAATATGAATTCTCTCCAATTTACGAAAATTATAATTATCTTATAAATTATTAAATTCAGGGCAAGTGGCAATATCAAATTACAAAATAGAAATTTTACTATAATAATGCCCGTAATATACAATCAGCTAAAGGGATTCTATAAGAAATATATAAGTGTTATATCCAATTAAAATGTCTAATGACTGACTCGTCAATAAAGTGCACATGGAAAAAGAGTTATTGTAATCTAGGCTGTTCCTTTCCTTCAACACTAACACTAACAGATTCATACCTATAAATAACTTAAGTGGTACGCCAGTGCGTGAAGACCTAACCCTCTGATCAAAACTATAACACTAAATTTCAACATGATTGGAAGGATTAAAGGTCAATTATTAATTTAATCTCAAAACAACAAAATTAGCCATAATAAACATTTATTATTCAACTATTTCCACAACAGATTATCAACTTATAATTAACATTCAAGCACAAAAAAACAACATAATATAAATCAAAGTTAACTTCTTAAAATGCACAAAGAGACGGCTACATATTTATAGCTAAACGCAGACCCTAGCCACTTATGTAAAAGTTACAAAAAATTATATGAATCCCCAACATTACGGCTACTTACATTCTAAGATGTTCCTTAGGACTATTGGCGTCAAAGAGTACAGAGTATCGCTGAGCACTTGCTTATATTCTGCTTGTAACAGTGGGGGAAATGTGGATGGATTGCATGATGCAAGGTGATGTCATTCACAGCCAATGAGCTCTCAGATTACCTCATCAGCACCTGCGCACAACACCACGCCGATAGGTTCTAGTTGAAGATAGGGGGTGGGCACACTTAGCACTACAGCTCCAACAACCGCCACAAGGACGCGCTTGCGCATCAACCACTACATGGGCTTAGTCCTGTGGTGACAACTGCGCGTTCCTGACAGGCTCCAGATATTGTTTATCGCTAGTGGTGATCACAATTGTCGGCTGGCGTGTTTTCTTGCTCCGTATGTAGCGCTGGTCTTGCAGTTAAACGGGGTAAGTGCACGATGGTAGCAGAGGTTTGACGGTTAAAGTTTGTAGCCATAGTACAATGTCTTCAGAATTTGTTTATTTTAATTGTCACTGCTAGATGGACGCCTTAGATTTTGATTTTTAGCTTTGTTATTGCAATACTAATTGATCCCCTTTAATATAATCTTTTATTTTTAGGTTTTTCTTGTCTATATTCACAAAATAATAATTTTCTACCATATCAATAATTTTTTTTGTTTTTTATTAGCCATTTCCCACCCCATATTTTTTAAATTCCAAACTTTTCAACTTTTATGGTTATTGTGGGGTGTTCCTTTTACAAACTTGCAGATTAAAATTTTCGGCTATGCCAAAAAGGTTTTGTAATACTTTTGGAAAGATTTTATCTACTCTGCCCTCTATCCCCTAATCCCTTTAGAGAGATTACTTCAAAATGAAAACAAGTGTTAACTGGTAAATATTTAACATTATTATTATTATTATTATTATTATTATTATTATTATTATTATTATTATTATTAGCACCGCGTCTTACTACCCGTTCGGGTTATACACACTTACGCTAATGTGTAATGGTAGGGGGATTGTGAGATGAAATGAAGGACCTACAGTTTAACGTGGAATCCGAACCACGGTGGAGACCTGGCATTCCTCACATTCACAAGATGTCTTGTCAGAGGTGAAGGAAGGGTTTGGTAATCAGATAAATCTTTGCCGGAACCGGGGATTGAACCCCGGCCGCCAGCATAGAAGTCTGACACCTTACCCCTAGACCACCAGGTCACCCAAATATTTAACACTTATTTTGATATTGAAGTAATCCCTCTACATTCCTGTCAAATTTCAATCTTTTGCCTCACCTAAAAAGCTATTGTTCTAATCTCGCCTTACCCCCACCCATATCCCCCCAATTTCCGGAGATCTATTTGGGGAAGTCTCCTCTACCTTCCAGACAGATCCACTTTCAGGTTTATATTATTCAGGGATAGAGAAGTATCGTGGTAGTTATTAGTGTTCTGGTTTGAACATGTGTGTACAGTTTATTATAAAAAGGGCCTACCTGTCAAGTGATTTTGTAAGAGAACTGTTAATTTGGAAAGTTGTCCAGACTGGAATGGCACCTTGTGTCGAGAGATGTCTAATGAATACGCAGAATAAAGTCGGCCGTACATTCAGATATTTGTTATTTTGTTAATGATCTATGTGTGGATCTGTACATCATAACATTTGAATTACATTTTATATGGATCTTTTAAAACGTTATTCTTATATTGAACTCTCGTCTTTTGAATTGGTGTGAATAAATTACATTTAAATTAGATCAAAATGTTGTGTTTGGCATTTATTTATGAAAAAAAACAACTAAAATAGGAACCTTCTCAAATATACCTCAATCGTTGATTTTATTAATATAGCTTATCTCTAAATCTGAGAGTTAAATTTTGCCCAACTTATCTACTTGTTTTGTTTCAGTACACGCTAACAGTTCGAGCATTTGACGGGAAGTACAACGACACCGCCAAAGTGGAAATCAAGATCGCCAATGTCAATGACAACCCTCCTGTTTTTTTGAAGTTCAACAATAATATAACAATTCAAGAAGAAATGATTGTGGAAGGATGCATTGCTAATGTAAGACTTACAACTTGGATTTATGGTGCAAAGTGCTGATAATTCTTGATAAAACTACTTTCAACTTGATATACTTAGGAGTAAATATAAACTATAGGAGCCTTTTATTTGACTCGGATGTGATCTAGTTGTAGAATTAACCTTATACCTGCTCAGGTTATGGAAGTTGTGCGCCAGCTGAAATTGTTTGGTACGCTCCAAATTGAACCCACACATGATTTCCTGAATGTAGTCATACTGGATAAACACATCATGGCCCAGTATGTAGAGTATTTGTAATTTGTTGGAGCGTACAAAATGTTCCATTCATTACATGTTGGTATACAATGGTAACAACGAGTACTTGGTTGTGTCCAGCTGGAAGCGTATGACCCGGACATCCAGGACCGGGGTGCTCCGCAGCATATCCAGTTTGACGTCGTAAAGGAAGACCAGAAGGCTCTGCTCAGTATCGATGAGCAGGGATGTCTCAGACTTATCAAGGTAACATCACACTCTACTTATCAACTAAAGTGGATAATGGCAGTTCACAATCGTTCAAATATTTTAAAATAACACCTAGGCTTGGGTTTATTGTGATTAAACAACTTCTAATTTGGATTGTAAAAAATATTAAACTTTGCTTTTCCCTCTCAACATTGTCAGCTAAAATACTCAATTTATGTTCAATTATTGCCATTCTGAGTAGGATGAGAGTTATTATTATTATTAAGTCATATAAATAAGCACAATACTATATTCTTTCAAACATAGAACAATTAACAAATACTTGATTTTCAATTCAGCTTTGAGAATATTTCATACATTCATTCTAGTTTGCTTCAGATTGAAAATTGTACTATGCACACCTGAATGGAATCAAAAATGAAATATTCCATTCAGGTAAAATTTGAAAATATTATGTAATAAGGTATAATAAATACTTTGAGTGTATTATGTTCACTGATATTTGGGGATTTCTGGTTGCCTGAGTTTGTGTTGTTTGCTCTCAATCTGTTTTATTATAGTTGTCAAATATTCTTACCCCTCGTAGCAGTTTAATGTGGAGCTATCTCCACTCTTAGAAATGTTACGTTATCACTATACGTTCCAGTCCCTTGTAGCAGTTTAATGTGGAGCTATCTCCACTCTTAGAAATGTTACAGTATCACTAAATGTTCCAGCCTCTTGTAGCAGTTTAATGTGGAGCTATCTCCACTCTTAGAAATGTTACAGTATCACTAAATGTTCCAGTCCCTTGTAGCAGTTTAATGTGGAGCTATCTCCACTCTTAGAAATGTTACAGTATCACTAAATATTCTTACCCCTCGTAGCAGTTTAATGTGGAGCTATCTCCACTCCTAGAAATGTTACGTTATCACTATACGTTCCAGTCCCTTGTTAGCAGTTTAATGTGGAGCTATCTCCACTCTTAGAAATGTTACAGTATCACTAAATGTTCCAGCCCCTTGTAGCAGTTTAATGTGGAGCTATCTCCACTCCTAGAAATGTTACAGTATCACTAAATGTTCCAGCCCCTTGATCGAGACCCCCCCAATGGCTCACCAGTGTGGCAAGTCCTGATCGCTGCCAATGACGAGGATGGCGGTCCTTCGTCCCTCCAGTCCACTGCAGAACTCATCATAATCCTGGAAGATATTAATGACAATGCTCCGATACTAGACATGGTCCAGCCGGTTGTGTGGAGGGAGAATCAGCCTCCTGGTAAAATAACTACCCTCAAAGCAAAGGACTACGACAGTGAAGCTAATGGAGCCCCCTTTAAGTTTAGAATTGATGACTCTGCGGGACCAGAAATTACAAATAACTTTGCCATCAGAAATGGTGAGTGGTGTGTTATGTCATGTGTTTTGTGATTATTGTAAACCCTTAACCATTTATACATACAAAAATATAAAAGTAATGTTGATAATTTTGACTGAAAACTTTTAATTACAATGTATTTTGAAATGGGATTAAATTAATAAATGTAGAAAATATCTTAAAACAATATATAACAAATGTATTTTTGAAAAAACACAACATTATAGGTGTAAGATAGAATTTAGAACAATATAATTATTATTATTAATTTATAAAAGAACATATAGGCCTACTTGATTTATGTTTTTCCTTACATGTTCTGTGCTGGCAATTAAAATAAAAACCGACAGTAGCTAATGAATGATTCAAACAAAAGACTTTAAACTTCTGGTCTATTGTAAATATATCAAGTTAATTCCCAACATAATATAATCGAGACACAAACTCTGGCCTCCAACAAAGACAGCACGACATAATCTGCTGGCCTTGTTCAAAGAGGGAATGACTGCATCTTAATCAAATCTATTCAACAACCAAACTGTTTGTCAATACTAAATGTTTGTATTAAGCATGTCAAACTCAATTCCTCACTGCTTTATATTATTATGAGTAAGAGAATCAATCTTAATACTTGTAAGTGAAAGTTCTGATATTCAAATGAATATACAACTTTGGGAAATAATTTTTCATTTTAATGATTGATTACAAACAAATTGGAAATGTACTTGGCATGACCTTTGTGACTCTCCATAGAAGTTCTCTTACACACCTGTAGAACAATTCCCCCAGCTTCACTCTTCTCATTAGATCCTCTCTACCTTTCACTCCACATTTCTCCTCAATCATGCTCCAAGATATGTTACACTCTGTACTGTTCTCAGCTCTCCTCCAACCTAACAGCTTCACTAGGCCCTATCATTACCATAACGTCACACTACACCATACTATATGTTACACTCTGTATTGTTCTCAACTCTACTCCATCCACCCTTACAGCTTCACTAGGCCTTATCTATCCTCTCCTTGTATTACCATTACTTCACTCCCTTGTTCACTCCATGTCTTGTTTGAAGCCCCTCCCCTCCGTACACTCCTTCTCTGTCGAGCACAACTCCTGTTCATCTCTGGTTGTGTTGCAGATGAAGAACTCGAGGCACTGGTCACCTTTGATCGCGAGGAACGCAAGATGTATTTGCTGCCCATTGCGATCACGGACAGTGGTATTCCCCCTTTGACCGGAACAAGTACTCTCACAATCGTTATAGGAGACGAGAATGACAACCCGATGAAGCCGGGGCAGAGCAATATCTTTGTCTACAACTACAAGGTAACACCGACAGATCGGCTCTTATTCTCGGAAGGGTTCACTAACCCTCTTAACCACAGGTAGATTAGCTTACTAAAGATTAGGCCTACATTCATAGACTGTACACATAGCTTATGTTGAAAGGTAGAGCTTACCTTGACTGATTATGCTATGGTGTAGCTTATATGATAGGGTCATAGTGTGGCTCGTAAAGGTAAGACTGGAAACTCTCAGGGTGGATGGAGTTGAATCATTTCACTTCTTATAGTAATTCTACCATTTAAAAAAAGGCATATTTAATATCAAGAATCCATGTGGCTGGGAAATGTCGACACACTTCAGATTATATAAAATAGCTACATCACTGGAATGTGGTGAATGTCAGCTCACGGTATCAAACTTATCTATTTACAAATAAATACCAATCGTAGCTCTCAAACAAAGTTCCTGTTCCTGTCACCAGGGGGAAGCACCAGACACGGAGGTGGGCAGAGTTTACGTTGAGGATCCCGATGACTGGGATCTGCCTGACAAGTACTTTGTGTGGAAGAACGGGAACCATCCCAACTTTGATCTGAACTCCAACACCGGGATGATCACCATGCTATCCCATATCCCGGAGGGAACGTACTCTCTCGAGTTTACTGTGAGTACGATCAGACCTGCACCGGGCATCGTCATTTACATGACACAAGTGTGACATGTTAGACCAAGCGATCATTGATCTGGGCTACGTTTTATCTGGATCTTTTAGTAAATACATTCATTTTATAATATCCGTGACTAGAAACACCAACACTTGATAAAATATTTTCAATAATTATAATTTTATAATAATGGAAATTGACAAAAAAACAACTAATAAGTGTAAATTTATTTAAGAAAGCCCACCAAGGGAAATCGGAAAAATTCGTGAAGAATCCATTGCACAAAGGTGACATGTTCCTTTCTTCTGTCTTCTATAGCAGAAGTAGTCACACACATTTTAACACTAATAGAGTAACTAATAGTTCAGCATTGTCGTCTTTATCAAACACAAAGAGGGAATACACTTTACACAAAAACTAAAACTCCATTTTGTATTTTCTTTTTAATTGCTAGAAAACCACTGTGCCAACTATTAGAGGATAAATATAAATTTAGCAAAGCTTTGGCCAGGGTTATCTAATATAGATAATAACACTTGAATATAAATATTTAATACTAAATGGGTAATAGTATTAAAATCTTGATAAGGTAATCCATTGGTGGGGTTTTTCTAGAAATTTCTTTTTGATTTCAAAATTGAATAAATTCGTGTTTGTGCAAATTGTATTCCCTCTTATCTTTTTGTTTTATAGCGGCAACAATGCCAAACTATGACTCTATTTGTGTTTGACTATTTCTACTATAGAAGATGAAAGAAAGAAAATGTCACTTTTTGCGGTGGATACTTCCAGAATTTTTCCTCATTATCTTGGGTGGGCTTCCTTCAATAAATTTAGTTTAATCTTCCTTTTTCTTTATTTTTTATATTTTCATTATCATAAAATTATTGAACCATTGAGCCACCTCATTGTTAAACATTCACTACTTAAAATAAATTGTATTTTTCATTGGTAGAAACTTTCAAATTTTACTGCTAAAAAATAGATGTAATAATGTCTGAAAATGTATTATGAGATATGCTCACTTCCAGCCATTGTTTGTAACGTAAGCCTCTCCCACGTATTTCTTCTTCCCTCCGCGACTACCCAGTCTTCTCTATCTCCTTAAGTTAAAATATGGAATCACTAAATGGTGGAATGAGCTGACCAGATGAGCTTCCTTGTCCTTCTTTCTAAGAACTGCAACACGAGATGGTATAAAGTGATGCTGTTGTTTGTGTGGAGGTGTCTTCAGCCGTCACAAGGTCAAACTTTGGGAGAAAATAGGGGTGGGTGGGGGGTATTTGTCTACTCTAAATGTTAGAATCGAGCTAGTTTCAGGTATTGTCAAGTCAGTGAACATGGAAGCTCCACGCAAAAATGTATTAAGCGAAGTGATGTGTTAAAAGTGATTTACACCACAAGATCTGCTAGTTTACAACTAATCCGCCAGAAAATTGAAATAAATTTAAAACCTTAATATAGTAAGATAAAGATTGTATAAATAATTACAAACTGCTTTATAAAAATGCTATTTTTAGGCGTGGAAGTTATATTTAATTATCAAATAAAAGTATTTAGGCGATTTTATTGAACTATTTACTCTTTATTCTAAAGCAAGTTTTAAGTCGAATATAAAAAATCAAAGAATAATCTATTCCAATTTATACAGTTTTAGAGCCCTTGTTTAGTTTTAGCCTTCTTTCAATTTCACTGACCAAATACTAATGTCTCAGTATGTATGTGTCTGCTTTGAACTAATGAACATGTTTTTTAAATATTTTCTACCCATAAGATTGGTTAAACCTTTCCCATATAATAGCTTTTATTGGTGACCTGGCGGTCTAGGGGTAAGGTGTCAGACTTCTATGCTGGCGGCCAGGGTTCAATCCTCGGTCACGACAAAGATTTATCTGATTACCAAACCCTTCCTTCACCTCTGACAAGACATCTTGTGAATGTGGGGAATGCCAGGCCTCCACCGTGGTTCGGATTCCACGTTAAACTGTAGGTCCTCCATTTCATCTC
>CABFOW010004856.1:8415-24930 GCA_902141385.1 Timema californicum | reverse complement strand
TGTGCACCCCACTCTCGGTACACCTGACCATGTAAGTCGTGCGTGTTTGGATGATCGTTTCAATCCTCCACTAATAATAATAATAGTTTTTATTCTAAACGGTGATATATCTAATTGTGCACCCCACTCTCGGTACACCTGACCATGTAAGTCGTGCGTGTTTGGATGATCGTTTCAATCCTCCACTAATAATATTATTATAGCTAACATCTATTGTTAATTATGTTTTACTAAGCAATGGGAACCCACGGAAACTCAAGATGTTAGTAGAATTTTTTTTACATAAGCATTAAATAACTTATGTTATATTTTTTCACTTTATAAAGGAGTAATGCCAACATAATATACATATAATATTAAGTTTGCAAGGTTCAACTAGATTTGTAAGGCCTGTAACTATTCAAAAATTGTACAATATTAATTTGTAAAGCCTCTAAATATAAAACATTGTGGTTTTGTAGGTAACGGAGGAAGCGCCCTTGATTCCACGTCACTCTGTGGACGCCATAGTCAATATTACTATCAAGGTTATACCTGAAGAAGCAGTGGACAAGTCCGGTTCCATCCGTTTTGCAGGCATAACAGCCCCAGAATTTGTAGCTCCGGGTCCAAATGGAGTACGTTGTTTAAAATTGTTTTACTTTTATTCATCACTGTATGTATAAATATATATACATGCATATACTGAATACAAGACATAGTTTTTCCTTTCATTAAAACATTTATTGGGAACTTAAGATTTGTAATATTTGGTTACCAAATCAAATTAGTCGAATTTGAAAATAATTATAATTACTTTTATTATTATTTACTATTTTATTAGGGATCCAACACCTTGACTTAGTCGATAGCATGTCTCTCTACTGAGCTGAGGGTCCTGGGTTTGATTCCCAGCATGGCCGAAAAATTATCATTAGTGAAATGTGGATTTACCCTTTCATAGTGATAAATTAATGAACGGGGACTGGATGTTGGGCTTGCGCTAGTCTTAAGGTAGATTATAAGACAGATGTAGCTACGACAAGCCTAGTGGAACATAAATGGCTTGAATAAAAAAAACTGGCCCTGGCCATAGGCTGGAAACCATAATGGATGTAAAGTAAATTATTTTACTAGGGAGGGGACCTTCTAACCATGAAACCTTTAATAATATATATATTTAAATTTAGATTTGAAATTTGTTTTAGATATTTAATACTGCTTATTGATTGTTTATACTCAGAATAATTATAAGGAAATTTTAACAAACTTACCACAAAGTATTAATCTAACACTTAACTAAACGTATGAACGTTCTAATTAATGTTTCAGGTTTTGTTGTAAAATTAGATTCAAACTTGTAAAATAGAGGATTAGGCCAATATCTTACTATCGTAGTAATCATCTTTCAAACATGTGTTTAAAATGAATTGTAATTGTCATCACAAACACAACTTGAACTTGATGATAGTCAAATTAAACATGAAAACCAATTTAACTGATATAGCTTGCCTGTGTGAGGAGGAAAAAGGAATAATGGAACAGTAACCAAAGTGATTGAAGATTGGGGCAAAAATGTGTTCATTGCTATATGACTTGACTATACGTCAATATATTGTTGTTGTTGATGTAGTCTCCGAGCAAGCATGGAGCTGCTCCGCTGGCGTCTCGCCTCTTTACTGAACGTCAGTGTGGAGATTGTGTTCAATGCTATGTGATATTGTTATTGTAGTCTCCGAGCAAGCAGGAGCTGCTCCGCTGGCGTCTCGCCTCTTTACTGAACGTCAGTGTGGAGAATGTGGATGTATTCACAGTGCTACACTCTCCTCACAACACCAACGGTTCACAGCTGGATGTGAGGTATTCTGCGCACGGCTCACCGTACCGACAACCCGAGAAGCTGAACAACCTCTTGGCTGCCCATCAAGAAGAGGTGACCCTTCACTAACACTCTACTACTCGTATGTTGGTGTAGAATAAAAACTGTCCCTTCTTACAAATATTATATAATCACCTCATAAACCAAAGAAAGGTTTTCCTAATCGAGATAGATTATATCTCCTTCTAAATATAATATATATCTACTTTCACGCATGCATACATTTAGTAGCTTGACTTGCATCTGTCATCTTTTGATAGGATTATTATTACCTATCCACCCTTTCTGTACCTTCTTCCATATATTTACAAAACAAAACTCAAAAAGTGAAAAGAGATTTCTTTAAATAAATATATAAAATAACACCATTTGTAAATTTTAGCCACAAAAAATGTGTTTGTATTTTCCAAGCAAATTGATCTGAACCTATTATTAAGGGTGCCCACCCACTTGCGGATATTGGGGAGGCCAGGACTGAAACCTGACCCACATTAGATCAGTTCTATAACAGAAGGCTAAGTTCTCTTGGTTAACGGCCAACAAGTAATCAAAGTACTCCCTACATGCTGCATTTATCTTAGGATTCTTAAGAGACTCTTGGCCTTTAAGTGTGTGTGTCTGTACGCGTGCATGTCCATCAGCCAATGTCCCAGTTTTTTATGACTCTTTTACTTTATTTAATTCTTTATGAAAAGCAATTAATAATTATTAATTTGGTTCCTAATGGTTTCTTGTGTCACCAAGATACAGATTGTCTTATGTTTTATTTAATTCTGATATCCTTTCTGGCTAAGGTCTCCATTCATGTATAATATCTAGCGAAAAGCTCTAGGTTTAGTTCATCAACTGTGAAAAAGTACCACACATGCAGTTTTCTGCTTAGATCTGTTATCTGCAGGCCAGAAATTGCGTGTGTACAGTGAACCGAGTCCTCGGACAAGAAACTTTGTCATTTCTTCATCGTTCTCGATGAACACCTGCGACTATAATCGCTAAACAACACACAAGCAGCTTTCATTTCATCATCGTTCTCGATGAACACCTGCGACTATAATCGTTAAACAACACACAAGCAGCTTTCAGTTCATCTTCGTTCTCGATGAACACCTGCGACTATAAACGCTTAAACAACACACAAGCAGCTTTCAGTTCATCATCGTTCTCGATGAACACCTGCGACTATAATCGCTAAACAACACACAAGCAACTTTCAGTTCCAATAAACAGTCACCACATCGTGACTTCTCTTATAACTGTGAGTGAGGGGTGATTACTAGATTTCAGTCCGTGGCGCATAAGACGATGGCCGCAAGTGAGTGGGCGCCTTAGCTCATTCTCATAGGTTTGTAAAACTAGCTGTTTTGTACTAGATTGAACAAGAGCTTGGTTTGACCATCCTGATGGTTAACATTGATGAATGTTTGATGGAGAAAGTATTCTGTGAGACTGAATCTTGCACAAACTTCCTCAACAAGAGCAATGTCCCATACGCTGTTTACACCAACACGTCCTCATTTGTTGGAGTGAGGGCGGTCGTTGACCCTCTTTGCAACTGTAAGGTCAAAGAAAGACCAATATGTCTAAATGGAGGAACCCCCGTTGGACCATTTAAGTGAGTTATTTGAATGTGTTTCAGTTATCAACACTTACCTAAAAATAAAATGTTTAATCAAAGCACAAAACACGAGTCACAATTTTTACAAACCAGTAGATTAAAATTAACGCTCTACATTTGAAAGATTTAAACCTTTGCAACTCTTTAAGAGTTTCAAATTGGAATAAAATCCGAATAGTATTTGTTTATTAATTTAAATGGTTTCTGGATTGACTTTCATGCTTTAGAAACTTTTCAGTTATATTAGGTTAAATGATATATTTTTTAATCAATTCCAGGCATAAAAATGACTAGATTTTTCAAAATGTCAGTTTTATGTTAAGCTAATATCGACCAATGAGGGTTGACCCATTAAAATGAAATGCAAATTTGGTTATTGGCCACATGACAAACGTGATGTGCTATTAAAGAACTATTGATTACATTTTAATTAGGTATTGATGTTAGTTTCAGTAAAAAGTTATAATTATTGTAAACCCTAATTCCAGAGTGCGTCAAACTATTGACACGTCAATTAATGGCTAAAACACTCATACAGCCAATACATTGGCGCAAGCCAAATTTTTTTCTTTTAGTATCACATTTATTTACTAGATGGTACCACAAGAACATGTCCTAAATGGGTTTTTTCAACAGGTTCTTACAAAAAATATTTTATATTTTAGCAAATTAAATGTGTTATGTTCACCATTTTTATTTTAGTGTGAATATGTTTCTCGTTTAGTGTTTTCTCTTTATTTACTGTTTGTGTAGAGCTAACAGTTTGGCAATGACATGACATGTGTGCTGACTCCTAAAGTATGTTTGTATTTATTACTTTACAAAATATGATATAGCTCAGAATTGGACAACACAACAAAAACCTAACTTAAACCAAAAATGTATAGAAATAAATGTCCCTTTTTCAGGATGACTAATGAAGAAAGAAAACATAAATTAATTTAGTTTTTCACTTCTCAATTATGAATTTTAATCTAGTACTTCAAATTTTCTGATTTCAATTTTAATTACAATTTTTGTGGTCTATTGAGTAATGAAATATTTTTTCTCTAAGTCTTATATTTTATAGTAGGCCCTACAAGATGTTGTTTTTATACATATATGTTCAGAGGAATGAAGGGAAAGACCTACACACGTACAATGTTTATTGAATACAGTGACTTTGTGCCATTTTTTCTTTGTATACTAATACTAACATTTCTCTATAAGGAAAACCTCTTTTCTCTTTATGAGGTAAATGTATTATATTTGGAAGAAGGTATAGTATAGGAAAGGTGGATAGAAACATGTAAAAGGGGGATGGATAAACACAATGAAAAGAACAACACAGTTCAAACAAGCCATATTGTTTTCGTCCCTTTTATATGTTTCTATCCACCTTTCCTGTACCTTCTTCCAAATATAATACAATTACCTCATAAAGCGAAAAGAGGTTTTCCTTATAAAATACTAACATTTGAAATTTCTAATCTAATATGACTCTGTTAGATTCAGATTCAAAATTTTGGAGCTTTGCAAAAGCTATGGAAGTTTTTTCTAAAATATAATTTTTTAAATATTATCATATTGAAAATAAAGCTGGGATTGTTAACTCTTTTTGTTCAAAACACAAGATGTATGCCTGTGGGACATGTTTTAATCATGTAATAATACTTGTTGATGATGTTTTGTAGTTGTGAGTGTATAGATGGGTTTGAAGGCCCATACTGCGAGTTGATTAGCATCGGGTTCCACGGTAAGGGCTGGGCCCTGTATCCGCCCCTCTCTGCGTGTGAAGAAGCTCGGGTCAGCTTGGAGGTCACCCCCTACACGGAGGACGGACTCATTCTTTATGTTGGACCTCTTCGCTACAACCCAGCGTTACACGTACAAGGTATTACAAACATTTGTGTGTGTCTGCTGTTGACTGAGGTGGAAGGTTGGGGAATCCCAGTTTGTTGGAACCTTTGGCCTGATGTTTGTAATTATGTTTGGAGGATGTCCACAGTAACCTTCATATCTTTGAAACATTACTAATGAACAAGGAAACTTTGATATATTATAATCTCAACAGATTTTATTTATCACACTAAATAATAAAAATTTCAACAGACAATTATTTTTAGAACAGCTATTAACTGACCAATTTATTGATGATTTTTTTTTTCAAAAATGACTATTTTTTAATTTTTAAATTATGATGTAAAACCCATTACAAAATGCAAAAAATATACAAAAAATAATAATTACCCATTATTTTGGCCTTTTTTTTTTCAAAAATTTTAATTTTCGGTACATTGAACAGAAGTACCGTGAACACTATAACATTCACTAATTTATAAACCACAACTCTCTAAATTCTATAACTTATCTATAAAAAAGTTTAAAAACACTTAAGTTTATAAAATAAAGAGAAGTTTGAATTTAAAAAACTGTTTCATAACTTGCCCACTAGTTCAAAAATTTAATTTAGTATGGTAATCGCGAAAACATGTGGGAATATGAAGTGGGATCTCACACTTTTCACACTGCCACACGGTTTCACTCCTAACTTTTTTTTGGGCGCACACAAAACATCTCTTTGTTGGATTTGCCTTTGTAGCTGTTGGTGGAATCTTCATTACAAAGTGTGCCCAATTCTTGGTCTGAAGACGCAGAGGGCTAGGTCCAAGTGACGGTCTTCCACGGCTTGGGTATTGTGGTAATGTTACATGTTCCAATATCTGTTCCACAAAATTCAACCGGAACTCAGTGAATGATTCCCTTTTCCCAGTTAGAGTCTTCCACACCACAAAGGAATTGTAAAGTGCCATATCGAACATGTAAAAAAATATTTTTTTATAACTTTTTGAATATCTTCTCATTACTGGGAAACTTGAAAGTACCTGGTCTTGACGGTCAACACCACCCATTGCGTTATTATAGTCTATAACAACTTGAGGTTTCACAACTTGTGCTTCTTCAACTTGTACACGACCCCCAACCTTTCGCTTCACTCTTTTCGTTTTTCCAGTGTCAGTCATGAGAGATGAGTCATGCATTGTTGATAACATCAAGACATCTTTCTTATCTTGCCATTTGAGACATAGGATATTGTTAGAGCTTTGATGGACTACTTCTCCTGCAGTAAGTTTTTTTGAAACAACAGCTGCAGGCATGTTTTTTCTGTGCTTACGAACAGTTCCTAGTGCGTATGTTTTATTATCCAGTAGCAACCTGAATAATGTTGGAGAACTGTACCAGTTGTCGGTATGAATGGCATATCCCTGGTTCAAAAGTGGCTCACTCAGGTTCATGACAACAGCTTCACTGGCCAACATGTCACCATGATCATCCTGGCCACAATAAACTGAAAACTTCCAGCAATATCCTGATTTTGACTCGTTCAGTTTGTAAAATTTTACTCCAAACCTGGACCGTTTTGAAGGATTGAATTGTATAAAAGACAGTCGTCCTCTGCACTTCATCAAACTTTCATCAATCGCTATATTTTTGTCAGGCGTGTATACATTCTCATATTTTACATTCATGTACTCTATCATAGGCCTAATTTTTTTCAGCCTATCATCATCTCCTTCATAATCATTGGCAAAATGTAGATATTTACATAAGAGTAAAAAACGTTTATAAGGCATGACCTTTGAAAAAATTGGTGTACGAAGAATTATCCTCTTTGTCCAGTACATTTCTAGCCGTTGTTTGGGATTTTGCGACATCAGCACAATAAGGGCAAAAAACGCTTTTAGTTCGTCTACAGTAACGGGAAACCATTTCTGACGATTTTGAATGTCAACAGTATCCAACTTCACTTGAGCATACCTATTAGTTTCAAGCACAATCATTTCAAAAAAATCATCACCCAAAATTTCACTAAAAGCATCATTTTCTTTTGGTACAGTTCCATCATTACAAAGTTTTTGAATAATATTTTCATTCACTCCAGAGTGACCAATAAAAGGAATTTCAACTACCCTATTATTCTCGTTTTTCCATTCCCAAGTGTATGTATTACGTATTATGTCTTCATTTTCATCGCTTTCACACTCACTATTATATTCGGAACCGTCATTTACAACAATATTCGTTGGCAGTTCGAAATCTTCATCGTCTGTTACATCACTGTCACTCTCACACAAATATTTTTGTATTTCTTCTGGCCTATTTGCAAAATTACCGCGCAGTGAACTCATTTTGTTGGGAAAAAGCCAAGTGAATAAACAATTATATACAAGGTAGAAGTAATAAACACTATACTTTTGTCACTAATAAAGGATAATAATGACACAGATGTTAGAGCTCACATTACGCTAGACATGTATTAGAGAAAAATAAAACCATAACTAGAAGGAACTGGATTTCTCTGACATCTATTGGACATTCATAGAACTACTACGAAACAATATCATTGTATTGAAATAACACGGCGAGAAAGATACGTCAAAGTCCCTGTTGTATTGTAAATCCATGGCGAGTAGCACTCGTCAATGTCAGCAAATGGGTTAAACAGTATTTTATCACCGACTAATGATTAAATGACATCAATAACATAAGCATTGATACATTAAGAAATGTCGGTCTCAAATAATTAGGTGTGCCTTGTTTCTTGTCTTTAAACCTTTCTCTCTACCTAAATGGACTTATCGAACGATTTAAAATATACATATAAATATTAGTCCTGTGCGGGAATTATATTTGGACTTTGGGAAATTTTTGAACTTGAAATAACTTTTAGCCGCGGGAAAGGGACGGGAAAACACGTAATAGTAATTTTAGACTTGAGTCTTATATTTGTTTTTTAGATTTATAATTCTAGTCCAAACTTATCCTTCCCATCCATTCAAATAAAACAAATCAGATAAATTGGTAGTTATAATTCAGTTTGATGTAGTGGTGAATATTATAAATATTTTTGATGATTCAGGAAAAGGTACAAAAACTTTGAATAGGTTATAGCTATATGTCTTTGAGATTCCATAGTGCTTCTCTTTTCCCCGATAACTATTAGTAAGTGTTTTGACAAAAATTACATTTATCTAGATAAATTAAAATGAAAAAAATACCTTAATGTTTATGTATCAATATTTAGGTCAATAAATCATTCTTAAAACAACATATTTGTATTGCTTTCTATTTGATCCACTCCCCCTCCCGTTTTTAAGCACCACATTTACTACCTGTTCAGGTTGTACACATGTGTACTATTATGCTAGTGAGTTAGGGATAAGATAGGTTTTGTACCCTTCTTGAAATAGTGTTTAAACTGAAAAGATAAATTCTTGCTCGAATGGCAAATAAATATTAATATTATTTCTTCAAACAAAACATAATCGAAAGATAAGATAGCTGGAACTATCATTTTTTAAGTCATGTGATTTATTGTAAATATTTTTCACATTACTGTTGATATTTATGAAAACATTTTGTCTAATGCATCAGATTTAAGTGAAAATACATAATGCAAAAAACTATATTTAAATTGTTTTCTTGATAAGATTTTAAAAATTTGACCTCATATTTGTTTCAGATTTCATGTCGTTAGAGTTGCGATCAGGTTTCCCTCGTCTCCTGATGGATTATGGGACTGGTACAGTGTTTGTGGAAAACAAACAGATCAAACTCTCGGACAACAAACCTCATCATATCGACGTCATCTGGAGCAAAACTGTGAGGAGCTGTTTACATTGTTAAATAAAATGTTACCATACCAGAGGCACATTCTGTTTTAAAACTAATTTAAGATAAGTGTTTGTAAACGTGTATAAATGTTTTTATTCAATAATTCATTTCACAAGTTGACTTGATCATGAGAAACACAAGCTAGTTTCCACGATTTCTTGTTCAACAAAACCTATTGAAGTCTATTTAATGGTGTGGCTTATATAATCACTAAATATGTATGTGAGATGAATCTTTGTTGGCCATCAATAGTGTAGATAATTGTAACTCTGTTTTACAGAGCATAGAACTGAAGGTGGACAACTGCCAGATGAGCTCTTGTCTGGCCTTGACAACACCTCAAGGACCCAACGAGTTTCTGAACGTGAATGGCCCCGTTCAACTGGGAGGAACGACCATTGATCTTCCTTCTCTTTCTAAACTCATGAACTGGACCCATGTGCCCACTAGTGAGGGATTTTCTGGTTGCATACGCAATCTTACATTCAATGAAAAGGTAATAATATTGAGGTCAGAAATAGCAGGTTATAATGTTATCAGTTTTTAATGATGATGTGAGTGTGGACCCGTCTATGACCTACTGTTGGGCAGCAATTATATCGTCGCCACATTTTATGATGTGGATGTGGATGATTACGACGCGTGCATGTCTTACTACACACTTGTTATCACATGGCTATGATTATCTGATTTTACGTGTATTTCTTACTGTGTGATTATTTATTGGTTTATTGTTGAAATTAGTAGAGATTTAATATTGTACACGGTTTATTTTATTAATTGCACTTCAGTATTATACATTTAATAGTTGAACGATAAACTTTTTATTTGTTTACAAACTGCCGCGGAGATTTAGAGCTAGTGCTGTTACAAACTGAGATTTTGTCTGAGTTATTACAATGTTATGTTTAATATTATGTTTTCTGTCTGTAATTATATGCACAAGCTGCTTGATATTATGTTTTCTGTTGAGATTACTATATTCTGTGTGGATTTATACACACAAGCTGCTTATGTATGACCTACCCCTTGCCTCTTGGACCCCTTATCCCCAGTGTTAAAACTAACTAATAGGAGAACTCCTGGCAACCTGATGTTGTGAAGGCTTAACTTCCTATTGGATACAGGCATCCTGCTCATCCATCACCTGATTTTCAAATAAAACTGAGGGAATTTTTTTTAAAGAAAGAACATTTTAAAACGTATTGTATTGAAATTACTTTTGAAAACACAGGATTCATTGAAAGGAAACTTTACATACAGTTCTTTAAATAAAAATACACTTCAGGCATGACTTTTTGAATATATGAGAGGGGTAGAAACAGTATCATTACAAGGCCTACACATTTCCCAGAAACAATTTCGACCTCACACAACACAGATAGTTTGAAGGCTATCGGACCTCATATTGCGCACAAATAAGTGTAATACCGATAATTTAGAAGCTATTCTTGTCTTCAGATTAACAACAATGGTGACACAAACAATCTGGACACAGAGAAACAACTCCACATTAGACTGTGCATATAGGGACACCACAGACTGCAAAGGAATAGGTTAGCAGCTGCTTAGTTAGTATTCCCTTGGTGTTTTAGTCGAGAGCTCCTGTACCCTTCATTTACCAAGCTTACCTTGGTCCTGGGGACCTGCAAACCTTTGCTCCTCATATTTATTGATCTCAGGTGTTGGTGCCAAATATCGATATAAGTATTTAATCCTAAGAGTGTCTTCTCTGTGTTCTTATTTAAAATGTTTCCCCTTTCTTTCAGACATACAATTTGGGCTACCCAAGTGATTCTAAAAATGTCAACCCTGGGTGCACTATGGAGATGGCGAAAGCTGTTTCCTTTGGCATTGACAGCAATTTCTTGGTAGCAATCCTGGTGTGTGTTGCTATCCTCCTGAGTAAGTTGGCCGTCGTCATAGAATAATAGAACAGCACTTGTTGATATCTTGTGTGACAGAGAAGTCAGTTTAAAAGTTTGTGGATGGCCCCATGGAAATGTCATGACATTATATGAATATTTGAATTTGGTGTGAAATTTATTGTTTCTAGTAATTTTGAAATGGATTTTGAATAACTTACGTGAACATATTAATACCCTACATAAATGGTATGACAAAATTGTAGAGACATAACTATGTAGTGTACTATAGCTCAGATCAAAGATTTTCAGTATCGTAAACCTCCCTTAAGTAAGTTTTGCTCAGAAAATTGAACAAATAAAGTTTTTAATCACTAAATATATTATATTATGAAGAAGGTATTGGAAAGGTGGATAGAAACATATAAAAAGGAGACAAACACAATATGGCCTTTACAATGACAAGAAGAACACAGTTCACACTTTACACTGCTGCCAATGGACAGAGAGGTAATGGTTGCCTCTTAAAGAAAATTGACACAATGCTGCCTAGCTGTCTTTATCTCAGAATATAATTAAAACCATTTAACAGATTGGGCTAAAACTTTGTATCCTGGGTTTTCATAAGATCCCCTGATTCTGACAGGGCTAGGAGTTCAATATCTAATCCTTGCTGAATGGGTGGGAAAAAAATCAGTATTTTTGAAATTTGCTTTAACAATTTAGATTAAGTTTTGTATCCAGCCATTATTTAACAATACAAACCACGACTAGTCTTGTTTTCCCATAAACATGATTTGAAGGATGTTTTACATAAACACAGTTTACCAATTCTGATCAATCTCCACAACTATTTCAGTTACGAAATAACTCATCATTGTCAAGTGGTAGTACCATCAAAAATAAATATTTCTATGAACCAATCATTTCTGCGCAAAGGAAACGCATAATAATATGTTTTGTGAAGCACTTTGAAATTGAAATCTGGACAGATAGAGATATTACTCTTTTCTCAATGTTTCTGCATATATCATTTTGTTTCCAAAATTGTATGAGTTTTAAGTAAATATCTTTATTTTAAGATGAAAGAAGAAGAAAAAGGTTAAATAAAGGACAAATCGATTTTTAAATTAGAAATAACACTTAAAAAACACAATTTAAAAATAAGAACACTCAAATAAAAAAACAAATAATTAAAATGGTTTCAACACTCATGTCCTTAAGGACATTACAATTACACTAACAATTATAAAACAAGGTTATCAAAATGAATCATTGCATGATGGCTTGGAAATGTACAACAAGACAGTGTAGAAACACTGTACAGTGATGTAAAGTAAGTGATGGTGAAGGAAGTCAACCTGAAAGGACAGTTAGGTCAGGCCTAGATGGAAACAAATATTTCTCTCTTCATGTCTCCTTAAACTTTTACACTTCCCACTTATTCAAAACTTCCACAGTTGCACATTAGTTTGAATTTTCAGGAATATTACTTTTTCATTAATGTCTCTTCATATGAAAAATAAATATTTCTGTTGAAGTCTAGGTAAATTTATAAATGTAGTGACATCTGTGGTGCGCAGGTGTGTGCACAATGGCACTGTTGTGTGTGCATGGGATTGAGGAGAGGCACTCAGCAGTGGTATAACTAACTATCCTTTCCGGTTGGCTTCTTTCACTATCAATTTACATTGTTGTACAGTGTTTCTACACTGTCTTGATTAGAAGTTGGAACAATTGACGTTTTAATAAACTAATATTTCCCCAAAATGTTCTTCAGTAACTTAATTTACCATATAAGAAAACATAATAATCATAAATAATTAGAAATTTGAAGTGTTTTGTATTTTGTTTATTATTCCTTAGTGTAATCGTGCATTATCACATCTTCGTTCCATTTCCATTCCTTTATGCGCATTTGAACATGTGCGTTGTACAGGCTCTCATTAGACATTATCTTATTGAGAAATTTACTTCAATTTAATTTTTAATGTTTATAAAAGTTGATTATCATACTTTGAAATTAAAAATAATATTTCTAGCAAATGAAATAGTAAGTGCTTTTTTAATATAAATGTAAGTTTGGTAAAATATGTTTTGCAATAAATAAGATCAGCGATGATCTTAAACAGGTTAACCAACATAATTCTATAACTAAATAGTAACTAAACTAGAGCTAGTTTTGTAGCTAAACTTATTATTTAATAAGAGTTTTAAATATCTTAGGTTTGAAAACATTTAATATAATAATGTATTCTTGGTATTACATGTTTAATTTAACATAAATTATTATTTTAGAAAGGGACCAGGTAAAAATAGTAAAAAGAATCACTCATTTAGTTAGTATTTGCTTAGCTATTTTTATTTTCATTACTTTGTCATGGCAATACAAGTAAACAACTTAAATCAAGTATAATTCAAAATGGACGAAAATATTGAATAAATCTACCTGTCGAAAGTGGTTTTAAAGCTCTATTACATTATTAATGTGAACATCGAAATTAATTTTTAACAATTTGTTGAGAAACCGAATGATATATAAGTAGAAATGCTGATATTATCTCAATTAAACAGACTATACTTAATATTGTGTTTTAAAAATAGATTATTAAGTACATCAAGCAGAAGCTCTAAAATAACGAGTCTACAAAACTTCCAATCTCGATTTCGAGCCTAAGTGACAAGCTCGAGATCGAGTTTGAAATAGGAGTACTTGTAGAGCCCTATTAAAAAGTGTACTACTAGTAGTGGTAGTAAGTTTGGTGAAGATCTGTTACTATAACACCAACAACTGAACAAAACTTTGGCTCCAAGTAGTTGTGTTGTTTGTTAACCTGATACTGTTTGTTTGCAGTCCTCCTCCTTGCAGTCGTCGTGCATCGACGCAAGACCGACGATATGTTCAAGGACACAGATGACATCAGGGAAAACATCATCAACTACGAGGATGAGGGTGGTGGTGAAGGGGACATGACAGGATACGATCTCAATGTGCTCAGATTGATGTATGACCAAGATGGACTTCCTATTGTTGACAAACCACCCCTCAAAGAGAACTACCACACACGGAGTGGTGAGTCAAATATATTATATTATAGCTAGTCAACACAGCGTGGGGATCTTCAACAATAAAAATTGAATCAAAGGAAACCAAATATGATTTTTAAAACACTATGGCTTGTTTTTTAAATTGGAAGGACCATTTTTAAATGGATTTAGGCTTATAATTTGCTATTGATTCCCCTTTTACTAAATATATTGAAAATGATGAATTCGTTGTAGCTTTATAGGCCAACATTTTAAAAAGCTAAACAGACTACAAAAATTTACTCACACCATTCTTACCAAATGCATTCCCCACATTGTTTTCCCCAATCCGAAACAAGTTTATATATCCTTATTGCAAGGACAATACAACTCGTTCCAATCAGCACTCATAGTCATTATGATTTGTTACTTTTGTAATAATCTACTTGGTTTAATTAATATTTCATTCTTCTCTGAGTCACTTCTAGAAAATGTCCTGACATTACTGTTAGTTTTCATTTTTATCACTTGGCATATTTGGTTTATTGTCTGTTACCATAGAGTCAAAAAACTCCTGTTATAAACTGTGACTATTGCCTCCTCTCTCTTCACAGCTGACTGCCTGTCCAGACTGTACAGACTGTACATGTTCAATTACACCGCCGGTAATAACAGATGTGGACCAAATGGTTGTATTCAGTGATAATAGTAAAGTGGATACAATATACAAGAAACATTTTGACACCAAGGTTCACATATAAAACACACCCAGACATAT
This sequence comes from Timema californicum, assembly GCA_902141385.1. NCBI lineage: Eukaryota > Metazoa > Arthropoda > Insecta > Phasmatodea > Timematidae > Timema > Timema californicum. The sequence continues at coordinate 10,132 of CABFOW010004856.1, read as the reverse complement.
CACAGCAAGTTTCAGGGCACATCAGGCCCCTTCTTCAATAGAAAAGAGTAAAACGCTGAATGGAGGCTATTATTGAAACAACAGTCCTTTATAGTAGAATTGCGTTAGATAACAAGGTGGAACAAATTCCCACACACATTCAGATTTGCTTTAAAGTTAGTCAGATTCCTTCATTTAACATATTAAATATATATATATTAACAATATTGTGCAAAAAGAAGATAGTTGCTTTATTTGTATAGTTGTGATATCTTATATACAAAGTGTATTCTAATTTTTCTCTTTGTTTTAAGTGGGTGTGATTTATATCTGAATGATCTGAAATATTAATCTTTAAAATGAATAAAGAAAATAGTATTCTATGCTCCAAAGTTCTTGAGAATGCTACCTGTGTGACACTTACTGCTAAAGGTTTATCGGGCATTATACACGCCAGCAAACAGCCAGCGAGGTGATGAACTTCATGAACCCTTGTATCCTATGCCTAATCATGCTGTCAAAGTTCACATTGAATGCTGACATGTTTATGTAAATCCACTTAAAATTAAAAATGATTTGAAATTGAAGACGTCACAACAAACTATTGCTTCAACCAGCTTAAGAGTGCTATGTGGAAGTGTACAGGGCTTCATTTTCAAAGAAAATTGTTTATTTTGTGGTTATTTTATTGCTGATAACAAGAAGCCGAAAAAATCAGATGTCATTCCTGTAAGTTTTGTGAGACAATTGTTAGAGCAAACAGCAAATGTACATCAGGTCACTTTCTATCAATGACTTGCCTGCCACAGAAGCAAAGTACCACCAAGTATGGATATTAATTTTAGGAACAGCCGATCTCATTCCTGAGAGGTAGAATAGAGGCAGTCGTCCTCTTGACACAACTAGTCATGAAACTTTTGTAAAAACCTGTGAATGGTTACAAGAAAACATCAAAGAGCCAACATCATGTGTGGTTTCCTACTAGAGGGAACAGTTCTCGTTTTACAGAAGACACTGCAAGAGTGGTTTGGGAACATCACGATACATGAAAAGAAGGAACATCTAATAGGAAAACTAGAGCTGAGATAATTTTGGACTACCGCTAAAAGACCCTACCTAATGAAGATGATGGTGGAGCATTAGTTCACAAATTACCATGGTCTAAATCTGGGACTTCTGGTGATATGATAAGACAGAACGAACTGTATGTCCAAAAGTAGAATGGAAAAGTGACTCTAGTTTTGAATGTCTATCTAACACCTCGTACAAAAGATATGGAGCACAAATTATATAATTTGTCCATCACTTCCTGCTACGACTACTCTAGTCAGTTCAGTCCAGATTGACCAACTTAACCTCTACACTTCCCTGCTATAGAGTATATTACAGGGTGCATTATTGAATCTGGCAGAAACAGAAATAGGATTTTATTTCCAATAATAATTGTGACTTTATGTTTACAAATCACAACAAAAACTAATTTTTAGATGCCCCAAAATTAGACTTTGTGTTAAATTTACTTAAGAAGAAATGTACCATATGTCACCTTGCTCTTGTACTTTTTGCCCTCTGTATTAAATCTGTTGCCTAGGCACACGCCCTCCTGCTTCCTAATGTGCCACCTTGAACCAAGGCCTTGGCTTATACAGATGACATTATATGTATTTTATTTCTCCCTTGTGATCTTTGACCTTTGTCTGGCCACATTGATCCAGTCTGAAGAAGTCTCTGCTGTGTC
>CABFOW010004855.1:36707-46712 GCA_902141385.1 Timema californicum | reverse complement strand
AACCCTCATTTGCGTGTAAAGCCATTTTAGGAGAAACCACCCCCCAGTTCACCCGACCGAGGTTCGAACCTCGATCTCCCCGTCCTTAGCAGTCGAGCTTTACACGACTAGCGCGTTTGCCAACTACGCCACCAAGGCGGGTTGAATAAATGTTTGACAGTATCTGTAGCAATGTATTATTTCGGGTGTGTGTTTGCTCATCACCACTGAGACTCTTGGGACCCCAAAAGAAAAATAATATATTAAGCTTTCAATCTTAATATTGTCGGTACAGTAATGTGGCCCGCGAGCCAACAAGGGACAGAAACTTTGGCCCTTGGACATAAAAAAGGTTCAGAGACCCCTGCTGTACTGTGTTTTGCAAGATGTTATTATAATCGAAGCTTTTAAGTTATTATAAATTCAGTTTTTTCTTTTCTTTATAAAGATAAAGTATTATAATCATGAAAATGTTTGACCTCAAGATTATGATGAATCTTTACGCTATAGCCCAAAAAAGTTGATTTTACTATTATATCTGTCCCCATATTTATCTGTACATGGGCATGTATCTGAAATGGTTTTATAGTTGTTGTTTTTTAAACCATACCTTGGGATATTTTTTAATCTGACTATAGTCTTCAATTTATGGGTTTCTTACTAATGAGAATGGTTTTTATGGATTCAATATATTTCGAAAATGGCTTTAACGATTTTGTTTGATACATACTCATATATCTCTTGACAGTCTTTATGTTTTTCGGGTAAACGTCTTTTTAAGCATAGTTTCCTTATGAGTGATTCTTGAAATTTTAGATATTTAAAAATAGCGTTAACAATTTGTTTCACAATTAATACCAGTTAGGTTTGTTTACTTATAAATAATCATACATGTATGTTATTATTATTATTATTATTATTATTATTATTATTATTATTATTAGCACCACGTCTTACTACCCGTTCGGGTTATACGCACTTACGCTAATGTGTAATGGTTGGGTGATTNAGGACCTACAGTTTAACGTGGGATCCGAACCACGGTGGAGGCCTGGCATTCCCCACATTCACAAGATGTCTTGTCAGAGGTGAAGGAAGGGTTTGGTAATCAGATAAATCTTTGCCGGGACCGAGGATTGAACCCCGGCTCCAGCATAGAAGTCTGACACCTTACCTCTAGACCACCAGGTCACCTGTATGTTATTCTTATAATAGTTTAAATAAAAGTTTGTCACAACTCTGATTAATGTTGGGATGTTTGTTTTGATTTACATAACTTTCTTGGACACACGTAACTTAAAGCGCTGGCTAAGCAAATATGGAATCACGAATTATTAGAAATATTAAAAAGGAATTATGAATTCACAATAATGTTGCTCTAGTTGGAGAGTAAAGGGGCCAGATCGAGCTATAAGATTATTTATTTTCTTGTAATTGAGGTTGACCCATTATCAATTTCGGAGGCCGGACCATAGCAGACTAGAACTTCGGGTCATCAGTAGCACGTGTGCTTAGAGGGCAACTGTCGAACCAAGTTCAAGTTCTTTAGGGGGTCACGAGCGGTGTCGTTCATTCCAACAGTCTAAATCTTTATGTCTAAACCAGTTTTATTCCACGTGCAGAGCGTCCAATCTATTATATATTCAACTTGTGAATGTGTAGAATGCCAGGCCTCCACCGTGGTGCTGATTCCACGTTAAACTGCAGGTCTTCAATTTCATCTCATAATCACCCTAACACATTAGCGTAAGTGAGAATAACCCGAACGGTTAGTAATAAGCGGTGCTAATAATAATAATAATAATAATAATCTTATATATTTCTTTTATACTTAATCAAACAACACACTTTATAATATATATTTGTAGGCCTACTTTTACTAAACCAAAATTCCTAGCCCTACGTATTATTTTGAACCCACACAACTACCTTGCCAGTAACCTAATTAACCAAACCCACAAGCTATCCTGACAGACCCGGCCCACTGAAGGGGGGGTCACGACATGTATTTTATAAATTTGAGAAAAACTTGAAATCTTTTAAAAATAACTTCAACGATTTTGTTTGATATTGGTTTTTGAAGATTATTTTTGATGTTTTATAATAATGTATAGTTATTTTTCTAAAATAAATTAATTTAAGGGTAGTTTACTTAATACAAATTTTAGAAAATTCGAAATTATTTAAGAATGGCTTTTGAAATCTAGTTTGGAATGAATATCTTAGAATTGATTTTTATGGTAAATAAAATAATATTTTTACTTTTACAAATATACATAATTTAAGGTTCGTTAGCAAAAATCTTATATTTTAACATTTGACTTTAAAAAAATGATCAGAGTAGTTTAATTTAAAATTGTTATATGAAACGTATTTAATGTGATAAACAAGATAGTATGTTTGTTTTTCTAGGGAAAAGTTGTTTAGGGGTAGTTTACTCAAAATTTATTTTTTGATATTTTTTTCTTCCGAGATAAAAGATAAAGTTTGTACAATTGTGTGGTACCTGTATAGTGACCTTTGAGAATTTGATAACTGATACGTCTTATATTCGTAACTAAATATATTTTCCATCGCTGATCATGTTACATTAATCTGGTTTGCCGATGATGGTTAGGTTGGGGTTTGAATCCCGGCTGGGTATACTAAGGTTTTTTTTCTACTTAAGATTTTCCTTCTCACTCTCCACGGAATCTTTTAACACGAGTATAGTTCTATCTCTGACAATATTGGTCGTTTCTACAGGGTTGGAATGACGTAGGTTTCCACGGATCGGACCAAATCCCGACGCCGAACATCGACGCTCTGGCGTATCACGGCGTCATCCTGAACCGCCACTACACCATGCCAACGTGCACACCTTCAAGGACCGCCTTCTTGACGGGCAAATATCCCATAAGGACAGGTGAGGAACCTGTTGAATTATAGCGTCATTACTGGTTAGCTCAACAAAAAGTTTCTCTTTTCCACCACGTGTTACTACACTTCCGGGATATATTCATATAATTACAATGAGGAAAGTAGAATTAATAGAAAATTTACAAACTTTGAGTTTGGGAAGAGTGGGAAATTACTTACGACTAAACGCCCTCTGTAAACCCGTGCTTGATCCAAATCCAGACTACTCAAATCACCGCCAAATCTGACTAGATTATCATGATGTTTAGTTTGCGTAACCACCAATGTAGGTTTAAAGGTCTATTAGACATGACTTAATCCAAGCCCGTATAATATGGATGTCAGGAGATTAACTTAAAGGAAATTAATCCTCAATTGTGCGGCGAGTGAATGTAAAAAACACGGTGATAACATATGTCATAAGTGGTTATAATCACTCCTCCCCCCAGTACTTCCAGCTGAGTCTCATATTTGGACTTCCCTGCTCCAGGAAATTCAGGCTGTTGCGATCCTGGTATTCTAGACGGTGTGATCATTTGTTTAGATACAGTCTTACTGTATAGTTAGTATACATTTGCGTTAGGAATGAATCTGTAGTTTTAAACTTACTGTTTTAGGTTCGTGTATCAGCTAACCCTATCTGTTAAGGAAGTGCACGGAAATATCCCAATTAACTCCGCCCCCCACCCAGGATGACGAGACGTCTTCCTTTATCCCTTTCCCCAGACATGTTTTACATTTAAAAACTCAGTCCGGTGTCCAAGAGGAAGTTAAAAAAGTTACTAAATAACCCCCATTTTGAAAACATTAATTAAATTAGTAATTTTTTGATGTTATTTTCCCTCAAATTGATCTCTTAGTTATAAATTCAATCTTAAAGATGTCATCTTAGTTAGCACCATCAGTCTTCGTGCATTTTAGTTGGAAAACTCACCACGAGGTGTTCACGTGATGAAATTTGTAATTTATATTGGCAGTGCGTATGCCATCGGCAACCAATCATAGCGAGCGTTCTAATTCCTTACCGGCTTTTTTTTCTGTAGTGCGTGACGGAGAGTCCAACACCTTAGCTCAGTCTGTAGCGTGTCTGTCTACTGTGCTAAGGGTCTCAGATTCGATTCCTGCCATGGTTGAAAAATGTATAGTTGGTGAAATGTGGGCTTACACTTTCAAAGTGATGTATTAATGTCTGGGGGCTGGGTGTTGTGTCTGTTTTAGATTTAAGTTAGTTTATAAGCTGTGAAATTATTTAATGAGTATGTTCAGAAAGTGCACGTTAAATACCTCAAATAAATGAAAAAAAAATGTAGTGTGAGTCCTACATTTTTCCTTGTCCAGCCTACATTTTGGGAGTCCATTTCCTCCTTTGCGCCGAAGGTGTTTGGTGACCCTGTTCTCCCCCCCTACCCAACTAGCAGATCTGTGCTTGTTGCAGGGATGCAGGGATATCCTATAAAGGCCGGTGAGCCTAGGGGGATCCCCCTGGAGGAGCGCCTCTTACCGGAGAGGCTAGCCCAGCTGGGCTACTCTACCCACCTGGTGGGCAAGTGGCACGTTGGATCCCACAGGGTGGACTACACACCCACACGGCGCGGGTTCGCATCCCACTTTGGCTACTGGAACGGTTACATCGGTTACTTCGACCATAACATACAACAAGGGGTGAGGAGGGTCACATACGTTGTAGGAGATATAGTGATTTGATGTGGGTTTTTTTTATGAGTGTGTGTGTGCGAGTACTAAAAAATTCAAGTTCGTATCGAGTTTTAATAGTGGCTCAAACTTGATACAATTTTTTCTCTCACGAAAACTCGAAAACATTCAATTAGGCTCTACTAATAATTTTAGATTCTTTTTCTATAAAATTTCTAGAAACTTATATAACTATATTAAATTTATATAAAATCTGAATTTGTGAGATAAAAACTTAGTATTCTCACTAAAAATTTTCACTCTTAAATATTTATGTTTGTGCTTATGTCTTATGTATGGACTTATGATTGAAACCCAACTTGAAATATTTGTGGTGCTATTATTATTATTATTATTATTACTATTCTTTACTACTCGAATTTGAATATAGTTCGAGGTTTCATTCAAACTCAATTTGAGCCCGGCTCGGAGTGAAAAAATGCTTACCCGCTTACACTGTAATTTGTATTTTTAATTAAAAGCGTTGAAAAACCAGCAATATTAACTTATTTAAGGGGCTAGTAATGAGAATCGTGCACTCACATCAACATGCACATGATGGAAAAAATAGTGATAACTCACTTGTGGAACACCATTATTACTCCTATTTCAACCTGGCCGAGATTCAAACCTCAACCTTACCATCGCCGATAATCCAGTATATTATAATTCTGAGATTCTCAGACCACGTGACAATCGGTGCGGGTATCGTGATAGTAGTAATGGTAGTAGTAGTAGCTGATATGCTCATTTTTTGCTACTTTAACTGGCCGTATAGTTATCATATTGGGTGAATATTAAATAATTACACTTTCATCGCGTTGTTTTAAAATTGATCTTTAATATATATTGTAAAATATAGTATAGTTTTTATTTCGCAAACTTCAAAATAACACACTTAACAGATGACAGGCGACCTGGTGGTCTAGGGGTAAGGTGTCAGATTTCTGTGCTGGCGGCCGGGGTTCAATCCTAGGTCCTGGCAAAGATTTATCTGATTACCAAACCCTTCCTTCACCTCTGACAAGACATCTTGTGAATGTGTGGAATTCCAGGTCTCCACCGTGGTTCGGATTCCACGTTAAACTGTAGGTCCTCCATTTCATCTCACAACCACCCTACCATTACACATTAGCGCAAGTGCGTATAACCCGAACGGGTAGTAGGACGTGGTGCTAATAATAATAATAATAATAATAATAATAATAATAATAACAGATGACACATGATTGTATTCCTTAGCTCAGTCAGTAACGTGTTTAGCTAATGGAATGAGGTTCTCGGGTTCGATTCCAGGCATGTCTTAAAATTTTATCAAATATAAATTGTGGGTTTACCCTTTCACATGATTAATTGACGGCGGAGGTCAGAAAGTTGTGACTGTCTTAGTCTCAAATTAGATTATAAGGCACATGAAGCTAAGACAGGCCTATCTGGACGTGGAAAATATATGGTTTGAATAAAAAAAACGAACAAGGCCACAGGCTGGAAACCTCAGTGGATATAAAAAAAACATGATTGAATAGAACAAGAATAATTTTAGCATATTTCAACCAATAGCTATTTCAACTTAACTCTCTCTACCAGCTTCAGAGGTCAAGTGGTCTAAGATGTCACTCATGTTAGACTGGCCTGCTTATAATAATAATAATAATAATAATAATAATAATAATAATATTTAGCACTGCGTCTTACTACCCGTTTGGGTTATACGCTTTAAGTACTAATTACTCTAATGGATTAGGAATTGGGAAGGTTGAATTAGAGGAAGTGAACCCGCACTTGCGTGGAAAACCATATAGGAAAAACCACCCCCAGTTCACCCGACCGAGATTCGAACCTCGATCTCCCCTTCCTCAGCAGCCGAGCTCAACACGACTAGCGCGTTAGTGGCCTGCTGATGATGGAGTGGTTAGAGTTGAAATCGCGGTCGAATCTACTGAGCTGGGGTTTTTCATAAATGGTTTTCCATTCTCCTTCCATACAATTGCGGATAGATTATATCTAAAATGCTTCCTACCTCACCCCTACCCTTTTAGAGTGTTTAAATATTAAATATCCGTATAACATGGACGGATAATAAGAAGCGATGATAAAAAAAACTTAGCATTTATTATTATTACCAATTATTTGTATTAAAATACATATTTTTTTCTATAGTGAAACATTTAAACCACATACATATTCATTATTTTAACGGTGACAGTGACTTTTGTTTTAAGCTTTTTCCATTAAAATAACCAATTTGTTAATCAAAATGGGTTTTTTTTCTTACAAATCCTCTTCTTCTTCTTATTAATTAACGCAATCTTTATAAGCTTGCAATATTATTATTAAAATGATCACAAATTAAAATCTTATTACTTAAAACTATTAAATTTAAGCTTGAAGGAGCATTATGAAAATCTTGCCCTCCCCATTCACGCATTCACCCTCCCTTATCCCCCCTCAACAACAGGTCCCGGATCCACCCTTGAGTAAGCTTCTATTACACTTACCTAATCGGACTTAAATGCTTGAGTTTAATTTTAATGAACAATTTCTTTCTAATCGGTCTAGATTCGTTGTCTGCGTTTTGCTTGCTTGAGCTGTTATGTTACGTTACCATGAATTCATTTACGTTAATTGAAGATAAAGTTGATCGTCCTCTCAGAATTAGTGTTTTACTGGCTTTGGTACCACTACTGTGATTTAAATATTAAAGTGTTGAGGCGGAATTCACTCTATGTGTTAACAAACCCCTCTGAAATAGGATTTAATCTATACTGGCAAAGGGGTGATTGTAGACACGGGCGTCGTTGCGGTGTGTGTGGGGGAAGGGGGAGGGAGGTGGGAGGTATCTAGGGGCATGTTTCAGCCAATAAGACACTCAACTGGCAAGATATTAATATCATAAAAAAATGAATGATTGTTTTATTAATAACATAGAAGATACACTTTTGGAGCAAAGCATAATTAAATAAGGTAAAGTTTACATCACTTATAAAGTTAAGAAGCAAATAGGACCTCTTGACTATAATATTTTCTAAAATATTTTCTAAATTACAGTCTGATCGTAATAAGAAGATTTCTTAGGAGCACATATTATAAGTAGTTATGTTTTAGGCTCTTCAAAGCTACGCCACCCCTCATTCATGGAAGCTTTCCTGGAATACGTATGCAAATAAGGAGAGTTGTCTGTTTCTATCAAGGAGGTTTTTCCTGGATGTTTATGAAAAATGAGTAGAGATACTCGTTTTTAACAAGGAGTTTTTCCCGGCGTAATGTTCGTGAAAATGATGAATATTGACTTGAGATCATATTATGTCCCTAGAATGTATTCATACCCATCCAACATGTTTGTTAAGCCTGTTTGATCGTCTTAGCCTCCCGGACGGCTACAAAGTTGAAAGGAAGTGAAAGGTGTAGCTAAACTGTTTTTAAAACGGGAGAACAGGTTTAGAAGTCAAGATTAAGAGAAGGTGGGCTTACAGACCACTTACAGGAGCCCCCATGGCTTCTTTGGTGCTGACTGACAGCTCACATCTGACTTCTGACAGTCAAAATTTAGGTATATACCTAAATTTTGATTGTCAAAAGTGACAGCTGCTAAACACATGTTTTTGCAGATCATACGGTTCAGCGTAGGGATACGTAATTTGGTCTGGTAACTTTTTAAAGCTGTCAATTGTCAGCTGTGAACTGTCAGTCAGCACCAAAGAAGCCATGGGGCTACTGTACAACCAGTATAACAGTGAGAAGTGGAGCCTGTAGACCGGATTGAGCCATTTCGGAAAACTAGTTTGTAAGTATATGTCATGGAAGGGGAGAGGGGAAGGGGGGGGGGAGGAGGATCAATGCGCATGCGCTGACCATGATTAGTGTTCACCTTCGCTTCGCCTCAGGACGGCATAGTTATGTATAGCCTACCATGATAAGCCTAACATCTACACGCACGTACAAGATGCGGCAATCAGAGCAAGGTGTGTTGCTGTTGTGGAAAATCTAGTGCGATAGAATCGTAAGGAGCTATGACCTCAGAAGAACGATCCAACCCATCAAAAGAATCAGATCAACGTCGGGAGGATGGGAGAGGGGAGGGGCATCGTTGTGAAGAGCTTGAAATATAACTGCTCATATAAATAAAAAAGCAGAGCAACCAATAATGATGAAAATCCCAAATATATCTTACAAAAGTCATGAATGACAGGGTTTATAATATATGCTGCTGCAGTACGCATGGATTAACGTATGAATACATGACAGAAGATCCAGTAACCGTTAAAATAGTTGGTTGATAGTGTTTGCTTGTTAGGATTTATTCAAATTTTTGTAACAATATATTAGTTATACGTGAAACACAGCTCAACATACAGTATATACAACGAACACCAGGCCCGATGTGCTCTCGAGCGTTAATACGACACGCAACATATAATAACAGTAAAACATGTATTATTATTACTATTTAGCACCGCGTCTTACTATCTGTTCGGGTTATACTCTTAAGTACTAATTATATTCCATTCACGGTAGGAATTACTCTCTGAAAGGTCTTTTTTTCCTACCAATATCCTACTATATAGTAGATTTATGGTAGGGTAAAAGGCCTTTCAGAAGTCAATTCCTACGGTGAATGGAATTTTACACTAGTGGATTAGGAATTGGGAAGGTTGAATTTAGAGGAAGTGAACTTGTATTTGCGTGGAGGGAGAGTGGGAAATCATTTAGAAAAATACCACCTCCAGTTCACCCGACCGAGATTTGAACCTCAATCTCCCCGTCCTCGGTGGTCTAGCTCAACACGCATGGCGCGTTAGCTAATTACGCCACCGAGGTAGGTGTAAAACATGTAGCGCCCATTTGGTTGATATAGTTTGTTTGTTAGGTTTTATTTTGTTTTAACACTATTTACAGATGTTTGCACAAAGCAGTTACTCTATACACATGACAAACACCAGCCCCCAAAAGGGATCTCGATCGTAATACGACATAGAAACAAATTACAACACCAAAATGAAAGTATATAGCGCCCTCGCGGGCTGATTAATTGGTTACAGTGGGTGAGGGGAGGGAAAATAATAAAAAAAACCTCCCCATCGCCTTTATAGGGTCATCAAGGACCTTTAAAAATATACAAATGAACAGTGTGATGGTGAAGAAAAAACAGAAAACATAGGACGATAGTAGATCTAACATAAAACAGATAAAAGGGAAAAAGAGAGAGAGACGCCGGTGTCGGTCGTACAAAATGATAGTACACCACTAGGGCAACGGTGATAATTCCTTACGTAGCCCTGGTGTGAAAACGAAAATAAACTTTCCGCCCTTCTGGTACAGCAGAACTGAGGGAGGGGATAAATAAATATCATTGAGGCGTTAGGGACAACTGTAGCCGTCCACTACTCGTGGGCAGACTTGAACTCAATAAATTATGCAGAACGCATAGAACGGGGG
>CABFOW010004855.1:0-35701 GCA_902141385.1 Timema californicum | reverse complement strand
GGGGGGGAATAAAAATGATTGCACCAGCGGGAACGAAATTTCCGCCTGCGGATTGCGGAAGGATGAGGTGATACAGAAATAGGCCGAGGGACGGAAACGGGGGAGGGGGTGTGGAGACACACATGAAAACGGTTGGAGGAACATCAAGAGAGAAGGAGGGAGCGAAAAAAGAGGGCCGGACACGGAACCGGTTGACCCCGGTTCGACGACCGGTCAGTGCACTATTAATTTACAAATGAGGCTCCGGGGTCGGTCGGCAGGACGAGGAGTTTCTCCGCCTGGCTTACGTATGATTTCCACACATAAACCCCGGCGGAGATATGAAACAAAAGTTTTTCAAGAGGGCATTTTTTTCCCTTTCTGGTGCTGTCATATGTTAACTGGGGGAAAATATTTTTTTTTTTTGGAAAATATTTTTTTTTTTGCATGAGAGTGGATATAGTCTTACTACCCAGCCCCGAGGGGCGGACTATGGTAACCTTTGGTGATTTTTATGGGGGAATTTCTGCTGGGGGTGATACCGGGGTTGGTAGGGGTGGGACTGGCATGTGAAGAAACAATTTTATAGCACTGGGAGACTAGACAGGAACACCCCACCCCGGCCCTCAGTTCGAGGCACGGCAAGGACAACATAGATATCTTTATTCAACAAGAACGCACAGGCAGAACTATGTACAAAAATATAACAACGAAAAATAAGTTCTATAACATTGAATCCCACCTCATCTCTTCTTCAGAGTGAGGCGGATGAAAGAAGCGGCCAAGCCACATTGGCCGCACGGATAAAGAGACTGACATGATGAGAATAATATTGATAAATAATAATAATAATAATAGTCTAATTACATACTGTCTATGCGTATGGCAATGTTTGTAGGCATAACTGACCAACCCAAAACTGCTGGTTGGTGGGGTTGGGGACATGTACCTTGTTGGGGAAACACTAGCAAGGACAACACAGAACACCTATTTTATACATAATAAATATATTTACAGATTTTCCTCGTGAGGCGAGCGCTGGGGTGGCGTGGTTAGTGTAGCTGACTATTTCTATTGATGCTTGTACTTGTGGTTGATATAGTTTGTTTGTAAGGGGTTATTTTATTTAAGTAAACATATAAATATAAACATGAATAAAAACACGTAGAAACATAGAGGACAAACAGTTGACACCAGCCCCGAGGGGCTCACGACAACACACACGACATATAAACATATAACAAAACTCATACAGAAATACAATGACGCCCTGGCGGGCTGAATAATGCTCTCAGTAGGTTAGGGGTGGGAAAATATAATAAAAACCCACCCCGTAGCACATGGAGGGTCGCCAGGACCATAAAAAAAATACACAAAAGTACAATGGAGAGAGACAAAGCGGAAACAGATGAAGGAAACATGAAACATGGGGAAATGAAATGAGTAATTCGCGGGGGGCTTGGCGCCGGTTGGAGGAGCCGCCGGTGCCGGTCAGGGAAAAATAGAGTTCTACCGCCAGGACTACGCAGATATTCCTTACGTAGCCCCGGAGTGAAAATAAAATAAACTTCACCCTGTGGGTAATTTTTGCCTCACAGGGTGTGAGAAACCAAAGAGGGGGGGAAATAAAAATTATTGCGCCCACGGGAACGAAATTTCCACCAGCGGGTTGCGGGAGAATGAGACGAATCAGTGAGGGGCCGTGGTTCGGAAGCGGTGGTTGATATAGTGATTTAAATAGAAACTAATATTCAATCTAAATTCGAACCAAAGTTCCTTTGAGATCAATAAAAAAGAAACTATCATCCATGGCACGTCCCTCTTGTGATCCTGGCTATGGCTTGTTTGTTTTGTCCCTCAGGAATTCCGTGGTCTGGATTTTCACCGTGATTTGGACCCCGCCCTGGAGAATAGGGGGCAGTACGCTACCGACGTGTTCACCCGGGAGGCCGTAGACATCATCCTCTCTCACGACAAGGCCCGGCCTCTATACCTGCAGGTGGCGCACTTGGCGGTGCATTCTGGGAACGACACGCTCCACCTGGAGGTCCCGGACGTGGACGCCAACGAGCGCAGGTTCTCCTACATCACCAACCCCAGGAGGAGATTGTTTGCAGGTAGCGAGCGTCGTGTTTTTTTTCCCTAAGGTTAAGTCCGACGTCACCTGCACCCATGATTAGTACAGAGAGTTTGCCTCGTACGCAGGGCCGAATTTACGACTCTGCCGCCCATAGGCACTAGAATATTTTTCACCCACCTTTCCTACCTTAATTTCTAAGCTTCTAAATCCCTGTTTCCCCCCCTACAATCGCACATACACCAACACACATACACCACATACACAAATGCTATCTGTGGAGTGACAGATAAAAAGGGCTTACATTATTTGATTATTTACTATAGTGAGGTTTTTAAAGTATTAAGAATGTGCTTAAATATTTGAAATAAATACTCTTACACTATCACAACACAAAAATTCAAATATTGTTTAGTTGAACTATGTAAAGTTTGAATTAGTAGACTGTAGAACATGTTATTACAAATTAAATTTTAACATGTACACAATAATAAAATAGTCGATAATATCGTTTGTCTTGATTTCTGCTGACAGAACTGGTTGATGAAGCCAGACAACCATTTTATCCAATAAGCTACCTTCAATTAAAACGATTGTCTGTTAATTAAGGCGATCCTATGTCAAATTGGTACGTAGATACAGCAAATCACAACAATCACAGACACTATGAAGCCATAGAAAAAAATAAAAATTAACTGGCAGAAAAAGTATGTAGTTTCTTTCATCATTCAAAATTTGCCGCCCCTAAAATCTACAACCGTAGACACGTCGTGCCTAAATTTCGTTCACGGTAGGAGTTTACCTGGGAAAGGACTTTTTTCCCTACCAGAAATCTATTATGTAGTAGGATATTGGTAAGAAAAAAGACCTTTCAGAGGTAAACTCCTACTGTGAATGAAGTATACTAGGCCTTTGCGTACATCCGCTCCTTCTCGTACGCGCGCACATCACTCTGCGCACATACGTCACTGGCAGCCCAAGCGCCAAATCTAGTCATCTGCTACACGAGTAGTGTAATATTAGAACAAATTCGGGGTCCTTGTTTTGTGCTGAGGTAATAACATTGTTCTTATACGGTGCAATTAGTGTATACAAAGTTATTATTAGTATGTTTCTAACTGCAGATCTTGAGTATAAAAAATACTGGATTGTAGGGAAGGGAAGTGGAATCCAAATACTTGCTAAGTCTTTTCTGAAAATTTTACGACGAAGATTATGAAAGGGACTTAAAAGGTGATTTGTTAATAATACAGAAAAAAGAAAGCTTAAAGCAGATGCTGTTCCCTCAGTTAAATTGCGAAAGGAAATTCTGAAAGAAAGAAAAAAATTCTCAAATTTAAAGCGTGCTCGTCACCATAAATGCAGGGAAAATAAAAAACAAGCCAATGACCTGATTAAAGAAGATTCCCATGTACAAATTGAAGAACTAGGATTGATTAGCGACTCTATTTCCTGTAATGAAAATGAACTTAAAAAAAGATAAAACAAGAAAATGGGGAATTAAAAGAAAAGTTAATAATTTTGGGGAAAAAAGTGGTTTTAAATCATAAAATAATCAAAAATCTTAGAAAGGCCAATTAATCTGAACTTAAAAAATACTCTAAGTAAAACAGCTGCGGTAAAAGTTCAGGTTCATCCAATATTGTCAAAAGTTTTTACAAAAATCAAATATACAATTTACCTGGCTACAAAAAGTGGGGTAAAATGGACTACAAACAAAATATATCTTGCATTTACTTTGAGATATCTAAGTAAACGATGCTTACTCTTTCTAAAAAATAAAATGAAAATACCATTGCCGTGCCTGTATACTTTGCAGAAATGAGTGGCTGCATTATATATGAGGCAAGGGATGCTGACAAATGTTTTTCGTTTCATAGAAGTATCTCGTCCATAATTGACACAAGTCAAACGTATTAATGTTATGGCCAGGATAAAGAGGTTCAAAAGGAGATATTGGACAATATGATTAATGTCATGCAAACAATGTGATGTAGTACTAAATCGTGTCTCCAACTATACCAGAGAGGTTGCATAGTTTCAATTAAATCCTTAAACAGATTTTCTATTATTTGAAAGATTACATAACATACAGTATATATTGACTCATTAGCTAAATCAGGATGCTTTGGAAAATTTGTTTTCTCAAATTCTAACCAGAGGGGGCCTCAATGACCATCCATCCCATTTAAATTCCCTTTACTGCTTAGGGATGATTATACTCTGCAATAACCAAGGAATTATTAAAACAAAAACCAATCTTGAATCATCAGATGATTCTGAATACAGTACGTTGTAAGCCAAGTGTTGCAATTGAGGGGTGTGTCATGTTAATCTTTTAAAACAGAGGAAGATAAAAACATAGATCAAACCATATATAGCTTTGATGACACTGTGGCAGTTGAAACGCTTAGTGAACTTGAAAACAGTGCAATTGAATATGTAGCGGGAGGGGTTGCAAAAAATCACATAAAAGGATTCTCCTACATTAGTGTTGGGAAATACAGTCCTACTTTGCAAAATACAAATGAGTCATGGATAAAGCATTTGTCTTTTGATGGACTCACACATCCTTCCGAAAAATGGGTTTTTGAATAAAAAATTCTGGATGAAGAATTTAGGAAGCCTTCTGGCTTAGAGATTGTTAAAGGCGAAGGTATTGTGCAAAATTTAGTTCAAAAAAATGTTAAATAAATATTACGATATTCCTAACGCATTTGTTAAAATATTTATCCAGCAGAGAACTCTAAACAGAATGCAATTTCTCAATAAACATACACAGAAAAGAGGGTATGAAGCAAACGCAACTGATGTAAAGAGACAATGTGTAAGAAAGTACAAGAAAATGTATAATTAAATAAACAGTGTGCATCATCGCCTGAACATTAAAATGTTTTATATTGTGTCAGCCAAACATTAAACTTTTTCTTACAGTTCTCAAAGGTTCACTCTTATTTGTATATACATAGACTGATTGCATTGTTTTTTTTTAACTAAATGAAAATTACAATACTAATTTTCACAAGCTTTATTAGCTATTTTGAAAAACGATTTGAAACATACCTTTAGTATATAAACTATTATTTATATCACATTAATTAGAAATAATATATTTGGTTCTCTATCTCTACTATAAATTATATCTGTGCATTTAAATAAGTGAATTAATATGCACTTGCATACAATTTACCATTTCGAACAGAAAACGCACTGCATTCAACAAATAATGGAATTATTTTTTCTAAACTTGACTATAAATTATACTACAATATAATTTCTTAGAACAAGTTGATGGGGGTAGTATTGTAATGCGAGGCATGTAAAGAACGAAAGTATTACAAATGAGTTACACGCTAAAGGTACGATTTCGAACCTCGCTTCCTTGTCAGCACGCTGCCGCTGCCATGGCGGCGAAGATCACTACCGCTACAATGCATTTTGTTAGGAATACTTTTTGAGCTCCACCGCCGCTGCCAGTGCAGCGCCGCGTAGACAGCGGCGCCAGGAGCAGTCTGACAGCGTGCAACCACGCCGCTGTAGTAGGAGATTAGTTGTGCGTCCAAAAAATGTCCTTTTCCCCGTTGGAAGACGAAAAGCTCGTGGAGTTTGTGTCAAAATATCCAGTTTTATATGATGCCAGTGTGGTTTGTTATAAAGACTCAGTGATGCGAGAAAATATTTGGAAGGAGATTGGATTAAAATTAAACAAAACTGGTAAGTATTTAAACATTTTATTGCTTCATTCATCTATAAACATATATACATATATATTCATACATAGAAAATATCCACACACAATCAGTGCAATATTTAATATTTTTTCGGCTACGACCTCTGTGATGTATTTTTAAACATACTTTTTATTCCGTGTGTATCTAAACATACATTTTCATGTATTTTTAAATAAAAATACGTACGATAACTAGTTCTGTTTATTACATTTACCTGCCAAAGTATTTTCCCAACGGGACTTGAGAAACAATCCTTGAATTTGTCCTTAACTACAAAGCCACAAGCGTTTGCATGTCCACCTCTTCGATCAAATTGTATTATATTTTATGACGGGAGTAACATTTTATCAGATGTGACGTAAGGTGAGAGGCATTGTTTTTTAAGATATCCATCACGTAATAAATTATGCAAACAACATGCAACAGATATCAGACAATCACATGTTTGAGGCGTACAAGAAATGGGTGGGTAAAACCCTAAAAACCTGGTAAAGCATTGCAAATGCATTTTTAGTAACTCTTCTTGCTCGACATAGTGATAATTGAAAACAGATTTCATTAAACAGTTCTTGGCGTCATTTTTGGAATAAGGTTTTATCATAAACGTGTCAAACCAAAGGCTTCGTCACCTACGATAAAATATGGGGCTAGTGTGTCACTACCAGGTAGAAAACTATCATCGGGGATGTTTAATTGCCTGTCTGTAATTTTTTTGCCCATGGATGATTCTTTGAATATCCCACTATCAACTTTTTCATAAGAGCCTATATCCACTGCAATAAATTTGTAATTTGCACTTATAAGAGCAAGAAGAACGAAAGAAAAATGTTGTTTATAGTTAAAAAAAAATAGAGACCCACTATTATCAGGGCATTTAATACGAACATGTTTATCATCAATCGCTCCTATGCAATTTGTAAAATTAAATTTATTCCAGAAATATTCCGATATACCTTTTAGGTCAATATTGGAAGTGTTTTCTTCCCGATAACACTAATATAAGACAGTGAAATGCGGTATATAAATGCCAGTGATTTGTAGGATTCTCCCGTAGCAAAGAACCTGAAAAAAATATAGGTAGGTACCTTAACATCATTTAAAATGGTTTTCTTTCTTTTCAGATGAAGATTGCATGAAACGGTGGAAGTCGCAACGTGACTCTTATTTCAGGTGCAGAAATAAAGACCAAAAAAGGAACTGGCTCAGTGGCGACTAGATCTACAAAATGGCATCTCCACGATCGCTTAACATGTTTAAATGTAGTACTTAGAGAGCGAAACACAATTTCCAATGTACTAGAACATACACAAGATAAGAATAAAGCTACGACACCATCCCCAACTTCCGAAACAGCTGATACACCGAGTACTGAAGAACAGCCTATACCGAGTACCAGTGTAGAAAATTCTACACCGAGTAATCAAGAACTTTCACCTAGTATCTCCACTGAGATGACAAAGCCAGTTAAAGCTAAATATAAAAAAAGGAAAAATAATGATAATAATCAACACAATGAGCTCATTCTACTCATGAAAAGAAGATAGGAGCAGCGCTAGAAGTAAATGGACAATTTAACGAGGTTGAAGACCCCAGCAGAAACATTTGGGGAACACGTCAAAATACGGCAAAAACGGAATTTTTTAATACTTTAGCAAAGTTTGAGCTTAAAGCTGCCGGAATCAATTCTCCGTCCATTACAGGCAGTGAGCAATCTATTTTGATCCTCTCTCCCTCGAGCTCAGTGTCATCAAATGATGTCATCACCACACAGGAGTCATTAGCTTCAAACCTTGACATTCATACAAATCAAGATCCACAGGCTCTAAATCTTCATAATATTACAAATATATATTACTTGGACTACCCATTAATTTATCAACAAATGTCCTGAAAAGTTTTTTATAATTTAATGTTTTTATATTAATAAAATTTTAATTCAACAATATATTATGTTTTAATCATTGAGATTACTAATTGATAACGTAAATGAAATAGGATGTGAATACAAGGACAAAATATTTTTTTATATAAAAGAGAATTTACTTTATTGTAGTCCACGCTGCAATTTAAAATTATTACTATTATTATTATTATTAGCACCAGCTTCGATGGCCGCATAGTCTAAGGCTTCACTTGTGTAATATACTTAACTGCCAATGACAGGGAGATCAAGGTTAGAATTCCGGTCGGGTGTACTGGTGAGATTTTTTTCCTAAAGGATTTTCCACTATTCCTTCACGCAAATGCGTGCACACCTCCTTTAAGCTCAATCTTCCTCATCCCTATCATATTAGTAATTAGAACATATGCGTATGACCTCAACAGGTAGTACAGTAGGGTACTAAAAAAAAGGCCATGCTCCTATAGTCTTGTTTGCCGGAGACGGTGAGATCGTGTTTTTGAAGCCCTGTCGGGTGTAATTAATGTGTCCCCCCCCCTCCAATTGTTTCCCACTCTCCATCCACGTAAACGTAGGCGAATTTACTCTAATGTATTATCTTCTTCATCTACTGTACATGTTCCTCAGGAATGTTGGCGAGACTGGACGAGTCTGTAGGGAAGATCGTGGAAGCCTTGGCGGAGAGAGGGATTCTGGACAACTCTATACTCGTCTTCCTTTCGGACAATGGCGCGCAGACCTTCGGCTTGCACACTAACGAGGGTTCCAATTGGCCTCTCAGAGGGGTACGTTAATGAGAATTCCTTAAAACATGCAAATGCATGATAGAATCACGCACGACACATTAAGAGAGGGGTTCCTAAACCCTAATTTTTTTTAATAGGAAGCCCAATTTCGGCCCCCAACATTTATTGAAAGTCATTAACACTTAGCATAATAAAATATTATGTATGTGAATTATTAATCAATAAGTCTATCTAAAACTTACCAAAATTTTCCAATCATACCTACTCATGGATTATTATTGTATAGTAATTTATCTTTACATTATTAACTAAACGAACAAAGAATGTACCCGCTACAGTGGCCACGTGGTCTAACGCGTTAATATCGTGATGGACTAGACTGCTGAAGACTGGGAGATTGAGGTTCGATCCAAGCCGGGTGCCCTGAGGGTGGTTTTCCTAAATTATTTTCCACTCTCCCTCCACGAAAATGCGGGTTAATTTCTTCTAAATTAAGGCTTATAATCCCCAACCAACTAGTGTAATTAGTAGGCCTACATATATTTATAGCCTGAACAGGGAGTATTATTATTATTATTATTAGCACTGTGTCTTACTACCCGTTCGGGTTGTGCGCACTTACGCTAATGTGTAAGGATAGGGTAATTGTGAGATTAAATGGAGGAACTACAGTTCAATGTGGAATCCGAACCATGGTGGAGGCATGACATTCTACACATTCACAAGTTGTGATTAATTCACGTCTTGTCAGAGGTGAAGGAAAGGTTTGGCAATCAGATACATCTGTGCCAGGACCGAGGATTGAACCCTGGACCTCCAGCACAGAAGTCCAACACTTTACTCCTAGACCGCCAGGTCACCAAACGGTAAGTAAGACGTGGTGCTAAAAAACGAGTTAAGAATGTAAATAAAATAATTATGTTTTTTCTACCTTTGTAACAACATCAGTTTAAAGTTATCAAATATAACGGTCTTCCTATAAAAATCAGACTGTACTAAGGGTGAATAAAGCTCATTTTTCTAGGGAAAAGGGGATTCTGCTAGAAAATACTACTATAAATTTAGTTATAAAAGTTTTCATACGTATATATAGACACCCCCAAAACCCGTACCCCTTTTCAACGCGCTTGGTTCCTACACTGGGATGAAAGCTCTGAGGAACTAATCTATCATATACGAAAAGTAGTAAAAGGGTTGAGTAGCCCCAGGTCTCTAGCGCAACCAAGGGTGCTCAAGTGGGGGTATTTGAAACCCCTTCCCCCAATACTTCAATTAATAAAAACTTAGATCATATGATTTAGAACTAAAATAATGAGCACTGAAATATGTCGAATGAATAGGATACATTATAAATCAAGGCTTACAATTTGATAATTACTGGGTACAGCTCTTCAAACATTATCTTTTTCAGCTCACCCCTGGCCCACTTCCACCAGTCTTCCCTTTCTTACGAAATGGTATTCTGGCTAAAGTATTGAATAAATGCTTCCCCTCTAAGTACGTTTCTGGGTGCACTACTGCCCTCCAGGTTATTACTGTTGATACATCTTATTGGGACCTCAAGGTCACCACTGGTTCACACGTGTCTGAAGATATAATTTTCATTCACGACCTAAGTTTACTTGGATGACAGCTCAAAGTGTTACTAGAAGTAGTCCCTAATATATCACTACGCCAAGAGCAGACATCTATCACTTTGGATTACTGTAATGAAAACAGATTGTAATATACTAATGTGATAGTTAACCAGAGTAATTTAGGCCAATATTATTTATATATTTATTTGAGGACGGAAACAAAGTTTATTTATCGTTTTATTCCACTTAAAAAAAATATTCACACCACTTTCACAAAACTTCTAACGAACATATCTTCAAAATGGCGACTGACGAATTTAAACCATGTGGTTGAACATGACGGTAAACAAGTTTTTTACAATGATTAAGACACGCAGTTGATGAAAATATTTTATTCGGTTAAATATTTCAAAATACGATAAAATAATCATAAAATCATTTATTGTATGTAAAAAAAATGACAAGAATTTTCTCTTTCCCAAGTAAATACTAAGCCTGTATTAAAAGGTATTGATGTGTGCACTATATTAAACATAATCAATAACGTTCCAAAACGAAGAATAAGTACTTTTAATTATGTTTAAGATATTGGTTCGGGTTGGATAAAAAGAAATTATATAAAAAAAATTAAATGGTATGAGAAAGCTTAAGTTTACGCTATTTTAAATATAGTATATAACAGGTTATTAAGGATATTTACATTTATAACAAAACAGTGATTTTTTACAAGTGTTGGCAACCTAAAACCTAAACATATGATTTTTCGAACTGTCATCCAGGTAAAAACCTATAGTGAACGGACTTTAATAGCGCAGACGTATTTTTATTATTTTGAAAATTACAACGCAATTATTGTGTTCTGTTTCAAAAGAGAGAAAACGGGTGCTGTGAGCACTTATTAGAAATTACCACATTTGTGTGGAGAGCGAGTGGAAAATAATTTAGAAAAAACGTCCCTCAGTGTACCCGAATCGAAACCCTATCTCCCTGTAAATGGCAGTCTAGTCTATTGCGATAGTAGCGCGTTGGACCATGTGGTCACCGAAGCAGGTGTATTTACTACTACTACTACTACTACTACTACTACTACCATTACTATTATTACTATTACTACTATTACGACTAGCAATTATTATTATTATTAGCGCCACGTCTTACTACCCATCCGGGCTATACGCACTTGCGCTAATGTGTAATGGTAGCGTGATTGTGAGATGAACTGGAGGACCTACAGTTTAACGTGGGATCCGAACCACGGTGGAGGCCTGGCATTCCACACATTCACAAGTTGTGAATAATACACGTCTTGTCAGAGGTGAAGGAAAGGTTTGGCAAACAGATAAATTTGTGCCGGGACCAAGGATTGAACTCCGGACCCGCAACACAGAAATTGATGCAGTTCTTTGTGAACACATCAGAAAATGGGATGTGTTAGCAACCCTATAGGCAATAACGGGGTATTGTAAGGTTAATAACCTGCAATCCAGGTATTAAAGGATATCGTGAGAGTCGCCGACTGTAACAATAGCTTCCTAAAAGCTATTAAGGGGGGTGGCTTCCTTCTCTTGTCTTGGACCGCGCTAACGGTCCGGGGGACAGTTAGGTTCGTCCATGTTGGATCTTCTGGACCAATGGGAGTATTTCTTCAATATTTTAAAAATAGTATCCGTTGAGTCGCGTAGGAGAAGCGGTACTCTGGTCTCACCGGGCTACGGCCAACGACGCTCCCAGGAGAACTTTGGGGTGTCATATTTTTGGGAACCTTTAACGACCCCCTCGCGTTAGTCGCTCGGTTAGTCGCCGCGGCTATAATTATTATAATAAAAAATAATCAGGCGTGATAGCGAGAAGTAGTTATATTATATCACGACTAAGCAGTGGATATTGTAATTCACCTTAAATCGGTTGACGGCCACTCTCACACTAAATACGACGAGTTACGTGTATCGAGTGAATTGCTAAAATAAATTTAAATATATGATTTCTTTAATTAATTTAACCCACTATACGATCACAACCAAATTATATATTGAAATAAGATAAACATTCATTACGTGTATACCTCATTATATTTGCGAAGCCGTTACGGTCGTCTACAGACTGGCCACGAAGTTGTGTTACCTGAGGTCCGTTTATGCGCGTAGCAAAGTCCAACACCTTACCCCTATTCAATATTCAATACCTATAAAATAACTTTAATTATATAGAAACATGTTATCAATTTTGACTGCATGACATATGTTTGTACTTTTTTTTAAGTGCTCCAAATGTACATTTGTAGTTAAATCAAGGAATAATTAAATAATTCTAGTTTTAAAATGGTATTGAGGTACTTATTTTGGTAGTGGAAAAATTATTGGGCTTGGAGAGAAGGAATAATAGGAGTGGGTTGTTGTAACCTACCATTTAGGGTTTACTCAGGGGAATTGACCTATCGTTAAAGTACATCGCTAAACTACATTAGATGATAATTTTTAATATATTTTGGTTTTTTCCTGAGGTGTTGTTAAATTCTTAATGTTTGAAAATAATTATAATTAAAATCACAAATACTTTAGTAAAAATGAGTGTAGTAAACTAACAAATGTGTTTTAAAACATTATAATAATGTACAGATAAAATCATAAACATACAGTTGTAGACAATAGTAAAAAAGAATAATTATTAAAATCTTGATTAAAATGTCTATAAAATTATTAAAACATGTGCCATTTAATGAACTGTGTTGTGTTTTATAAATTGGACAGGTCACACCAATCCACTTATCAAGGTTGATGATAACAAATAATGTTGAAAGACATTTCCATCAATGAAATGTACACGAATTCGTGGTGGACGAAATAATTTACAATAATATTTCATTTAATTATTTTTCAAAATTTTATAAAATTTTAAATTATTGATATTTACCATTTTTCTTAAATGCTATACGTTTTTAATAACTCATTAAACTATATAAACATTTTAATCAAGTTCTCACTATCTACTAGTTTTACTATTGATGACTGCGCCAAGGATGCCTGTTTGACACCAGGAGTGGCCGAATATCTTAATATTGGTGAAATGTGGACTTACCCCTTCATAGTGATGAATTAACAGCCGGGGGCCGGATATTGTGTCTGTTTTAGATTCAAGTTAGTTTATAAGTTGTGTGCTGATTTAATCAGTCGGTTCAGAAAATCCACGTTAAATACTTTGAATATATATATTTTTAGCACCGCGTCTTACTGCCCGTTCGGGTTATACGCTTATGTACTAATCACGCTGGTGGTTTTAGGGATTAGGAAGGATATATTTATGGGAAGTGTATCCGCATTCACGTAAAGAGTGAAAAACCATTTTGTAAAAAAACCACCCTCAGTACTCAATACACCTGATCAAGATTTGAATCTCGATCTAGTCGTCATCAGCAGTCTAGTCTACTGCGAGAGTCACGCGTTAGTCCATGCACCGAAATAAGCGGGTCCTTGAATAAATGAAAAAAATAGGCCTATATACTATTAAAGACAACTTTATGTTTATGATTGTAACTGTAAATTGTTCTATTGTTTTAATATAGTATATTTACTAGCTTACTCCACTTATTTTTATTATAATATGTGTCCTTATTTAGTATTGTCATCAATATATTAGATGAATTATATATAGTCAGTACGTCCACAGTTGAAATTCACTCTCTTCGAAGGAGGTGTTCGAGGAACCTGTGCCATATGGAGTCCCCTGATTCAGCAAACGGGTAGAGTGTCTTCCGATCTGATCCACATCTCTGATTGGCTGCCGACTCTTTACAGTGCCGCAGGTAATTATTTTTAGCACTACGTCTTACTAGCGGTTCAGGCTATACTTATATGTACTAGTTACGCTAGTTAGCTAGAGACGAGGAAGGTTGAATTTAGAGAACGTGTACCCGCATTTTTGCGGAGAAAAGGGGTGATAACATTTCGGAAAAAACACCCTTAGTAGACTTGGCCGGGATTCAACACCTGAGTTCCCTGTGATTGCCAATGTAGTTTATTGATAGAGTAATGCCTTAGTGTTAGGGCACAGGATCACCGAAGCCGGTCCAGATCAATCACTATAGGCCACACGGTTAAATGACATTTGTGGTTTGATAGTCTGAAGAGAAACTTCGTTTAAAGCCCGCTACACACGGTGCAAGATTCGTTGCTAGATCACTTTCTCGGTGTTGAGCAGGGAACGCTGCTGGAAAATTACGTCACTGATGGCTCGGCTGCTGGTTTCCCTTGATAGGTTCCATGCTCTTTTCCGTGCTTGGTTCCCTGCTGGCTCGGGAGGTGATCCAATCAGAGAGCAACCTTCAGTCACATGACCAGTCACGACGATTGCTACTGTTTACGTGCAGTCAGTGGTGAAGGGGGTTACGTCCATGCGGTCTCCTACATTTGTAAGGATTTAACACTGGTCACAGATAGAATTGGCGCAGTTTGTACCATTACACATATTATATAAATGATAAGAACAAAGATTGAGAAACAAATAGATTTATTGATAGAAAAAAAACAATAGTTAAAATAGCAATGGTTTACAATAATGTAGACGAAACGATTAAGGGTTTTGATCCAATCAGACTGTGGCTACTAGGGCTGCGTAGTCGCCAGGCCACAGGTAGAAGTAAATTCTATAAAGTAGAGCAATTCAATAATTACTAACAGAAAAATATATGACAAGGTATACATGTAGCTTTAAACCAGGCTGTGCTTGATGGGGCCTTCAAAATATTATCCATTAATACACTTAGGATATACCAGCTGTTAATAACAGCAGTAGATGGCTAAGAAACAGGTGTCATCAAAAGTACTATGGCTGGTCACATTCCCCTTTGGTAATGCCAGGGCATTTAATAGTACATGCAGTTCTAAAGGCATGACCCTTTAGAACACAAAAACTAGAAATCGATTGAAAGGTTAGAGTGAAAGAGTATTATTTGCGCGGACCCCACTATAACTCTAGGGCAGTTCCCTGGGTTGCGCACTGTAGCTAATACTGCACGTGAAACGTGATTACTTAACCAACCTAAAACACTGGTATCTATCAACTGAATTGTAATAAGATAATAAAACAGACAACCTGGGGCTAGCCATCCATAAACTGAGCTGATGCTCACGCCGTACAAGGCGTCATGACAAATTCTGATTTACATATATATTAAAGGAACTAGTGGAATATTATAAGTTCCTTATTAAGACATTATAACCTATCTACGCTATCTACGTCGGAGGCGTATGTATATCTCAACAGAGACTTCTGTACGTAATTACAATATTTGAAAAACAAGAAATAATAGGACCCGTCCGGCATTCTAAAGGATCGTCCGGCATTCTAAAGGACACAATATTTAATACAAATAAACTGAAACTTGAGTTAGCAAGTCAACAAGATTTGAACATGATAAACGATCAACTAGACCTACTATCAAAAAGAAAATCGTCTCCGACAATATAAAAAACTAAAGGGGTACGATCAGATATAACTCATCTTTATAAACAAAATTATCTAAGTCATAAGGACTCGTTGATTACTGTAGAATACTTAAAACATCGAAGTCTGTGGTTCCATCCATAGCTGCGGTGAATCCCACGGCCTTGACTTCATTTGCGGTTACTGAAAAACTGTCATCCCGTCTAAGGTGGCGGTGTATCCGACGCCTCCATCTTCATAGTCGTCGTAGCGAACCTGGAGTCCTTCCTTCAATGCAGAGATACAGTAAATAGCTATATGGTGTGTTGGGAAGCTGCCCCTTATATAGTACTCAACCTGATACGAATGGAAGAAAGCAGAAAGAATGATAAACATAAGAACATAGAAAAAGGGAACTACGGAGGAAGGTGGGCATAAAGAGAGAATTGACAAGAGGAATTCACTTACGAAGGAGAGGTAGGAAGAAGCTTCCTTGTTTTACCACCAGGGGCGTTGATGAGGAGATTTTTTTGCATCGATAGTCACATACAGATTTTCACTTTAACAGATCTAGTTCAGATAGCACGCGGAACGGCCATAATTGAATAGCTTTATTGAGCTTCATATGTGGGAGAAAGGAATCAGCAGACATACAGAAGATATGAGTACTCAGCAAGGCATATTATATGGAAATATATCTGTTTTAATTATGTTATTCAGCATCCATTATTATTTTAATAATATTTGGTGATATAGATGTAGTTTACTAATTTTATTATGTTAACCGCATGGCCGGCGTAAGTAAATCTTTTTGACTTTATCCAATGAGAAAAGCAATGCGTTAAGGTATTTCTATTCATAGCTAGGTTAATACTAATTCTCTTCTTTGATATCTACTCCCGTATTTAATAAAAGTCAGTATTTTTTACCAACCACGTGTTTGAATGTTTGAGGGTGGAGAGAAACGTAAATTTATTAGACCGTATCTTCAGAGAAGACTCAATTAATTATGCGAATATAGTTTATTTCTTGCATAAACTAATGAATTATAGAATTTTTTAATTGTATATGTCCAATCTAACTGATTGACATGCTACACTTTTCTGCGCCTTCTCAGTGCATCACTTATTGAAAGTATCGCCATCACTAATGGTCTTCGACGAATAAAAATTACCCTCAAAGTATCGTCCTTCAAGAAGTCATCGTCACCGTCCATGTTTGTTGACAACAGAGATAGCGTTATCTAGAGCTCTCTTGTAAACATGGCCTGCAGACGGCGATCCTCGTCTGAAGCCAAACCAGCAACGAAGCACGCACAACAACGATCAGCGAAATCCAGCAAGCAATCTAGCAACGAACCTGTACCGTGTGTGACGGGCTCAAGATGAGAAATCAAGTGAGAAATATCATATAAAATCCAGATGAGATTCGAGCCTCCTACATCCCCGTCACATGCTATCCAGTTTACTACGGGATTGACGACTTATACTTCGCGCCCACCGGCACGGAACAATATTTGACATTATTGTGGATTCACACGCTCACAGAAACACAATATCATTTTTGAAATGTTGTCACATGACTAATTTTTAAACACTTAAAATAAATCAGCGCCAGCTGTGTAGGTCATAATAGGCCAGTAGAGACAATCTCAGCTTTGGCCGCGCTTTTCCATAAAAATAAGTGCGGAAGAACCAATCAAATCTCAAAACCAGCCAACTCAATATGCACTTACAAAACTAAATAAAAGCAGGCAGAAAAGCCAGCTGTTGGGAAATTATTTGAAACTATTCGTTAAATAAAAGGTGTTTATGTAGTTCTAAGTTTTGTGTTGATTTGTTTCGCTACACAACACGATAATAATTAGAAAAAAAAATCGTGGCAATTATCTAAAATATCTGTGTGTTCAGTGACAAACTAAATAAATTGAAAATCATATGTTTTAAGTTTTTAGTGCAATGCATTATGGGTCATTATATCTTTCTGCTAAAGTGAGAATTGTTGCACCAATCAAGCTAATTCTGCTTTCAATTTTCGGTGAAAGTGTGAATTAGGCTCTAGACTACCGGTTAGGTGGTTGGTTGTACGCTCTTTGTGTGTGTGTGTGTGTTGGTTCTGAACGCGTTATTTTTGTCTTGACAGTATCGCCATTACAACAATTTCACATACATTCTTGATACTGAACCAGGTTATATCCTTGTTAACAGGTGGGAACGTATCTGACCTAGGGGACGTGGATGGCGTCGATCAGTGGCCAAATTTGGCCGGCAATCCCGGGGACAGCCCTAGATCCGAACTGCTCCTCAACATTGACTCGTCTAGAGGCATGGAGGCTCTCATCAGTGGCGAATGGAAATTGGTGGTTGGATCCTTCGAGGACGGAGTTCACGACTATCACTACGGCGATGACGGACGGGAAACGAAAAACCAGGCCTACATCACCGAGGTGCTCCAGAGCCCGGTTTCTAGGTGCATTGCGGTGATGTCCAACAGTTCCTCGGTCGTCAAAGAAGCAGATATAGAGAGGCTCCGCTCCCTAGCCAGCGTAGAGTGTCGTGGTGTCATCGTGAACGGTAGCGGACCTTACTGCAACTCACCCTGCCTGTTCAAATTGACCGATGACCCTTGTGAGACCAATGACGTGTCGTCTGTGTACCCTGAACTGGTTGAGAGAATGAAGAAGACCCTGGATGGGTACAGGGAGAAGATGGTGCCACAGCTGAACCAGCCCGTGGACCCGGCTTCTGACCCTGCCCTTTATGACGATGTGTGGGTACCGTGGCTCGACTTCTCGGCCAAGAGCTGCGGCATACAAGGCGGCACCATTTTGGTGTCTTTCATGTTACTCTGGATCGTCACAAGGCCATTCATAGTCTGATATACACGATATTAAAGAAGAGTTGATCAACAATATCTTAACCACCCCTGGTTGGAATCCCGGTTAAATATTTCATCAGCTACATACTATGGTTCACACTTCAATCGGGAGAGAGCAGTTGTTTTGGTGCTATCACTTTTTATTAAAAAACAAACATGGATTTTAAATATGATGTATATTTTATTTTAATAAGTTACAAAATGACATTACCTTCTGATTTATGAACACAGTCCATTCTACAGTCCAAATTTCATAGGAAGAACCTTTTATTATAAATATAAAAGCTACTAGATCTACTCACACATATTTATTGAAAAGTCATGTGATCTGCAGCTATCACTTACGATTATATTATCAATACCTATTAAATAAGACAAAATATAATATAATAATATTTTTCAATTTGACCATAAAAAAGTTTAAATTTTCTAAAATTTTCTTACTATGAAAGTTGGACTG
This sequence comes from Timema californicum, assembly GCA_902141385.1. Lineage (NCBI taxonomy): Eukaryota > Metazoa > Arthropoda > Insecta > Phasmatodea > Timematidae > Timema > Timema californicum. The sequence goes on along the minus strand of CABFOW010004855.1, from coordinate 16,936 downwards.
CACAAACACAAAACAAAGGATAATCTAATAAAGAATATGTTTCGACAAAACAAAAGGGAAATTTGTGTAGGATTTTTTTTATTAATCCAGAGGTAAAAATCTGTTTTTTTTAGTTAATAACGTATTTAAATGCTTATTTTTAAATATATAGGGAGCTTGCTTGTTGTGTAGCCTAAACAGTATAATTTATTGGAAATCCGATTAAATAATGTAACATCCCTATTAAAAAAATAATCTCCAAAACGTAGTTTAAGAATATGAAACTAATGAAGCTACATAAGCCTACTTAAGTGCTATGAATAATTTAAAATACCAGTAGTATTTAAAAAAAATCTTATTGGTTGAATAGACTTGAACATTTGTTTAGTTAAGGATACACTTACTTTTATTTTAAGAATGAGAAAAATGAGCACGTCTGGAGTATGTATGTACAAAGTACATAGCATTATTTAAAAAAATATAATCTACGTTTACTTTTTGGAATTTGCCATGTTAAACTTTGTCTATAGTCCTCGTCATTGATTAAATATAATGAAATTTAGCAGATAAGATCAGTTGATTTTACGTTAAAATAATGTTTATGTCCATGACTAAGGATGTCCACTACGAAGATTTTCTAGAAGTATAGTATGGGTGTTCTAAATTGTGACTATCCCTCCCCGCCCCTTCTTACTTCTGCGCAGCTGTTTGGCGCAGTGCTGTAGGACACGTCATGCGAAACAGTAGTGATCCTTTCCCGAACTTTAATACGGGTTTGGTTTTTTTTCTATTGAGTGTCCACCCCATGGAGACGACTCGCTTGCAAGGCGCAAGGAACCGAACGGAAAAAAGAAAGAGGATAATTTGGATGTATGGATGTATCTCACCGATAAAAAAACAACAACCATTATTTTGAAGTTCAACATGTGTGTTTCAATCAGTGGGTTTTGGTTCAGCAACGCATTCAACATTAAAGTGGAAACTAACAGGTTCATGGATTGTTAAGAGCGAGGGAGTTTAGCAAGCACAGAAGTTTCAAGGCATCAGAGAAGCACAATGTGTTTCATGCATGCATGCACAAAATAGTTGGAACCTCATCCATCCTAACACTCCCCCGTAGCCGTAAACCATTTGGAATGAACCCTCTATCTCCCCCCCCCCGCCCCCTAGTAAAAAGTTTAATATAAGTTTTCTAGTCTGAAGCCGTTATTTTTTCATTCAAGTACCTCTTCAATCATTATACCCTCGAGGCTAATTTATCTCTGTCCTATACCCACTGCTTATTAAAACAATCTGGAAGCGCTGGGGATAGAGCTTGGTTCCTCTGGATCTGTATCCAGGAACTTTGGATACTAGAAAACGGATGCGGTCTTTAAAACAGAATAGTTGAATTAAATATATATTTTTACTTCTATTTTATGTACAAACAATATGTTTTATTCTTACAATCAAAACTGTAATCTGATTAGTTATAAAAGATGATTAGATAAAGTTAGTGCAGCACCCTTTTTTGCCAAATGATAGTTGAGGTTTTATCTCTCAAGTTGTACAGCTTAAGGCCCTCAGGTCCCGAAATGAGGTTCACGTCCCAATCGGTTGAGCTAAGTAGGCATCCAAGGACTAAGGCACCCATTACATATACAATTAGGATGCCACTAATTTGCTCAAGTGAGATTACGGTTCAAGAATATAATATTTTGTATACATAGCTATATATAATTGCTTTGGATTCTTGAATATTTAGTAAGGTGGGGGGTGGGGTGCTATTTATAATAGCTATTTTTTCAATATATTTTTTATAGTTCCCAAAATATATAAAATCTTAGGATTAAATTTAATGTGTCATTTTCATTAATGACTATAAATAGAAACAAATTATCAGCTGAGTCAATGTAGCAGGGCATTTAAGTTGTTAAACCAGCTACTCGAAGCGCTGCTACAATATAAAAGTTTTAATTACCAAGAGTTATCTACATATAGGAGCTATCTATGGACCGAAATTATTTTAAACCTAGGGTTTCATTTGTTTTATGTATATTGCAAACATAAATACATTGTTTTGCTGATAATATATTTTGTACCAAGCATAAGTAAGAAAAGTCGCATTGATCCTGGAATTAATATGTCTGGGAATAAGCACTTCTTAATTTCTAGTGTTACAGAGATAGTTTCACCAGAAGATTCATTAGAGGCTATAAAGAAAGAAAAGGTACTGTACATATAAATCTTGAAAAATAATATACCTTAGCTATTAATATTTTATTTTCTGAACGTACATTATTTGTCCTACATAATACTCGATACTTTTATTCATAAGAATGTTATTATTACTGTGGACAGGACATTCAGCGCGAATGGAAGTATCTAGAACAATGTTCAGGGTATTGACGGTCAAACCAAATGGGAAGAGACCATTGGGAAGACCTAGACGCAGATGGGAGACTAGCAATAGAATGGGCCTGAAAGAAATAAGGTGTAATGAGGTGGACTGGATGTAACTAGATCAAGATAGGGTAAGGGTGTTATGAGATAGACTGGATAAAACTAGCTCAAGATAGGCGGTGTAGGTAAATTTTTAAGAGTGGAAATAAACTTAAGTCCTAAATGCCATATACTGTAGTAACTAAGTAAGTATCTAAGAAATGATGTTTTTATTATTTTCAAGACAAACTCCAACAGTGAATTCACTTTCCTTGAACCAAAAGAGAAGAAAGAGGAATATGAGTTTTCGGAAATTCTGGCCAATGTCAGACGCACATCACGTGTGGAAGATGAAGTAGTACTCATATTGTTCAACTCCATTGTTGAGAATATTGTTGAAAGGTGTGTTTAGCTACTGTTCCTGATTCATATTCAAATTAGTCTTAAGTAAACTCGTAATAAATTAAGTTTATGTATACCATTTAAGGATCAACTGAGAAACAGACCTATATCTTAATTTATATTATATACCTGTACCCTTATTAACTCCTATCGTTGAAATTACGTCTTCTGGCATTTATTATCAAACAATTACTTTTAAAACAAAAATAAATATAACACATTTTACATTTGAACTTACGTGACCAGCTAGTAAATATTATTGCCATTATTTGGCTACCATTAATTTGCCCCCTCAGACCCCTACCCCACCATTAAAAAAAATCACATCAACAATCAACATGTTAGCGAAGGGGGAATAGTTAACAACCATAAAGTTAATTTAGTTTATTTAAAACTAGTTTTATAATCCTTGAGAGCCGCTTCGGTGGTCTAATTGTGTAAAGCGTCACTCGCGCAATATACTGGACTGCCGATAACGGTAGATTGAGTTCTAAAATCCCGGCTTGGTGTATTTAAAGATTTCTCTTAAATGATTCTTCCCTCTCCCTCCACGCGAATATGAATACACTTCATCAAAATTTAACCTTCAACATTCCTAACACATTGGTGTATTTTGTACAGATGCGAATAACCCGAACGGGTGTTAATTAAAAGATATATTGTTTTTACTTTTATCGCGATATGCTCTAGATTTGGGACAGACTTTTTTCTAAATAATAACATATTTATTCTAGCCCAGGATTTGGTATGTTTCCATAACATTTCTTACTAAACTATGTTCGGGACGCGTTTTTTTTTTAAATAATATATTTCAGCACGCTTTTTAAATGTGTCTAACTTTCTATCTACAGTAATAAACTAGAGAACCAAATTTAGTTTGAACTATCAAACTTTCGCGTGATCAAAAAATGACCTTTATATTAAAATGACGTGGATATATATATTTACTCGAACTATCAACATAAATTAACACGCGTTTGCAAGTGTAAGTTTAACTTATTGTTATTCTTCACAATCGCACTATTTTCTTTCCAATGTTTTCGAACCAATTTCTAAACATTAATTTAATTTATTGAGGAATTCTCAAAGAAGAGAGTATTCTTATTAAACGTAGAAGGCATGGGGAGAGGATATTTGGAACCTACAGACGTAAGCTTTATTCACGGATCACTCAGATACTTAAGCCGCTGCTTTTATCTGTTTGTTAGTAAAGTCATGTCCATGATTTTATTATAAATCAACAGAAAAATCGGTGACCTGGCGGTCTAGGGGTAAGGTGTCAGACTTCTATGCTGGCGGCCGGGGTTCAATCCTCGGTCCCGGCACAGATTTATCTGATTACCAAACCCTTCCTTCACCTCTGACAATACATCTTGTGAATGTGGGGAATGCCAGGCCTCCACCGTGGTTCGGATTCCACGTTAAACTGTAGGTCCTCCATTTAATCTCACAATCACCCTACCATTACACATTAGCGTAAGTGCGTATAACCCGAACGGGTAGTAAGACGCGGCGCTAATAATAATAATAATAATAATAATAATAATGACAGAAGAATCAGGTGTTGTCCAAGGTAGCAGCGCAATGCAAAGCGTGTTTACCCCAAGATTTTTTTGTTGCTTTAAATACACAAGGAAAAAAATCTCTTTGTTTTATATATTTTGACCGAGATTTTAATAAAAAATAAAATACATAGTCAAAAATTTAAAATTATAGTTTTGAGGTGCACATTTTTGTGCACAAGGGGAACTGATTTTAAATTTTTAACCCTCTGCATATGGTAGATATCACGCAATGCTCATGACAGATAAACAAACTACTCATATTTTTATTAATATAGAGTCATAAGATTAAATATTAATGTGTTTTTAATTAGTTCAGATAGCATATGCTCTTTTATGAAAAAGAATCAAATACTCTACTCTAATCAAAATTATGTTTTGTTATTATAACAGTATCTTAAATAGTTTAGTAGATATCATGATAGGTGCCTAAGATATTAGTGAACACCATTAGAATCACGTCTACAATTTTTTGACAAGATTCATTGGCGTTTCTTCAATAATTTCACAGTTGTAAAAAGCTTAGTTTCACCATCTTCCCCAACAGAAGTGACGAATCTTTGTTGACCGAGGTTGTTCCTATGTTACAGCTGGAAGGGGGTGCCTTGTATAAAAAAGGTCGTGACGACCACTGAGAAAATGGTTTCACACGAGAATACTCCTCAACCCTCTTATGCCGTCGTGGAACCAGAAGTGGTTGCCCTTGAGAAGTCTGCAAGGAAGCAACGTTCGAATGACGGCAAAAGGAAGCCCGAGAATGCGCCTCAACCCTCTTTTGTCATAGTGGAACCGGAAGTGGTTGCCCTTGAGAAGTCTGCAAGGAAGCAACGTTCTAGTGACGGCAAAAGGAAGCCCGAGAGTGTACCTCAGCTGGAGACTGCGAAAGGAAAAAAGAAGACGAAGGAGACTTTAGAGACAGAGATGAGGGATGAACCGACCTCCAGGCATAGGAAAATGAGCAATTTTGAGGGAGTGACGACGGCGTTAATATCACGCAAGAAAGAGGGGTATTGAGGTCATACAGCAGGTTGACCCGAAACATTTTCTCACTTTGCAATGCGATGGACAAGAGGGCTTACAAACATACTCTTTATGGCCTAGAGATCTGAATTTGACCCTGAATAAACTTTTTCTTATGAAGCGACATATATCGGGTGGTACCATCCATAAACATATCAAGCAGGGATATGAACCGGAATTATTCCGCGACTAAGCTCATTTTGCACCCTAGAGCAAAACTTACTTGCATCTGCTTAGGTTTTATTAATTATATCGACCATGATTCAAGTTTCTGGGTGACTACCGGAGGTTTGGTGACTATATAAATTGATAGTTAAAGATCAAGGGTCATTTGTAGTTGATACCAGAGTCAGTCGTAATGTGTAGATCACTATATAGAGTTTGTAGCCTGCTCATATCTAAACTAAGCTCTCCGTGTCACTTTTAATTTGTACACCAACTGCTACATTGACGCAGTTTACTTTTGGCATCACGTTGACATCATATTAAACCTGTTTTAAAGAGAGAGCGAGATTAGATCCTCACTGCTTCACCAAATTATATCATGGACTCCAAAACCATTATTTCACAATTCCTGGTTTGAGTTGATTCGAGAACAAAACCTCTGAAACTAAGGTTTTAAATTTCTACTCCAAAGAAATTTCAACTTCAGGCTAACACATGAAAGTAAAGATACATCACTAGGGGGAGTTTAATGGCTGGTCTTATGAATACTGGATAAATATGCCTATCGGGAGGTTAAAGTTGGCGACTATAAAAAGGTTATCAGCCACTTTAATGGTTTACGCGTATTATGAACTGAATTTATCTGACGGGTAGCTATCTGTAGGATAAATATATTTTCATGTGGAAAATGCAAGGTTGGTACGGTTTTTACTGGTGTGCGCATGCGTATAAGACCTGCTGATACCGCTACAGCCTAGCGTATGGTGACAACGCTCAACATCTGTTAAATAATGGCGGCTAAACGAGTGCAAGAAAACAGATGGTGTCACGTAGGCGCGGAAGCTAAGATGTCTTTCAAGTACTAATTTCGGTGTCTGCCAAAATATGGGCGATAGTTGGGTACAACGTTTACAAAATTTAATTTATTGTACTCACCTGTAAGTAATTTGTTCTTATATAACTATAACTCTACAAATAGCTTGCCAGTTTTTTGTTGTTGTAAAAGTGTGAATTAAATGTTCTAACTTTATATATAGTTATAACCTGGTCCTATGCTGACTAGACACGTGAACCAAGATTTTAACCTAAAAACAGATTTTGATGGATGAGACGTCATTAAATACAACACGTCCCTATGGCAACTTCAATTTTAACTTTCAGATAAAGGTTATCAGATAATTAAACCTCCCGATAAAAATGTGATAGATAAATACATTTTATCTGACAGATAAATACATTTTATCTGGCAGATAAATGCTATCTGCCGGTAGTAAGTCGCACTTTTAACTTATCGACCTGATACAAATATTTAACGGCCAGATAAATATTTTTAAGACTGGCTCTAAATGCTTGATGTGAGTAGACTGGAGTTAACCTTGATTCTTTTGGATCTCCTTTCACTTTGGTTTGGCAGTACGAGAATAGTTTTTATTCAAGTAACATTTTATTAAAATGTGAGTTTCATTCCGTGATACTTTTTAAGAACGCAGAAGGTAAGCGCCCAGCTCAAATTCACAAACTAATTTCTGCTGTTTATGGTGACATTATGAATCTAAAAAATACGATGAAGGGGTGCCGTGAAATCTCGGAAGGAAGGACTAACGTTCAGGATGAACAAAGGAGTGTTAGGCCAGCTTTGATCTCTAAAGACCTTCAAAATTGAAAGAGATATTCGTGAAAATCGGCGTTTGACGATAAGAGAATAATGACATTATTCCTGAAGTGTCTAAGATTACGATTCATGAAGCCGCGACAGAAAAATTATGTTACAAAAAATCGGGCGCACGTTGGGTGCCCAAAATGTTAACGGACGAACACAAGAAAAAAACTGTTGAGTTCCACACTCACGTTTCTCACACGTTATGCAGAGGATGGAGACGAATTTTTGGACTCTATTGTGACTGGGGATGAAACATGGGTTTGTCACCACACTCTTGAATCGAAGCAGCTCAGTCATTGCAATGGTGCCATACTCATTCTCCCGTCCCCGCCCCCTCCTAAATAAACGTCGAATTCAGAAAAAAAAAAAATCATGACTGCACTTTTCTAGGACGGAAGAGTCATTCTCCTGGTTGACTTTATGGCTCCTGGAACAACATTTGGCTCCTGGAACAACATTTAGTGCCAATTCATATTGTGAAACCTTGAGACAGCTTCGACGGGCCATTCAGAACAAAAGGAAGGGGCTAGTGACTGATGGCGTTTGCCTGCTCCAAGAAAACGTCCGGTCTCACAGCGCACGTGCCACCACTGAGTTGCTTGACAGTTTCAAATGGGGTGTTTTGGATCACCTGCCCTACAGTCCAGACTTCATGCCTAGCGATTACAACTTGTTTCTCCACCTAAAGAAACATTTGTGTGGAAAAAAAATTCGGTGATGATGATGATGAGGTTTAAGAAGAAATCATAACATGGTTTAAAAGATAGGCGGCATACTTTTATGACTTGGGGATACTGAAGTTAGTTTCCAGGCTTAATAATTGTTTGGACAATGGTGCTGAATATATGTAAATGTAAACTTATCCATATGTAAGTAGTTTTCAGTATAAGTTTAGTTAAAAACATTTATTTGTAAATGCTATAGTCATTATATCCTTACTTTCCGGACATTTCGTATTTACGATAGTACAAGCCTTATTTACATTTATATTCATTCCACGCTAAACACACACACACACACACACACACACACACACACACAAAAACACTAATACAATCTCGCAGAGAACACTTCAAATTGAAAGTCGATAATGACATTATTTAGTTCTAAAGGGAGTCCAAACCTTTTCAGACATGGTTTCTCGCTCTTTGATTCTAGACGCAAGTGGAAGTCGGCAACGCGTGACAAAACGCACAGGAGGAGCAGTAAATTGGAGGAAGAAATTAGACAGTATGAGGAAGGGAGTGTAGCAGAGGAGGAAGACGTGGTCACATCTACTGGGGACAGACAGACAACAGAAACTCTGGTACCTACCACGCTTGAAACATTTCAGCTATGGGAAGAAGGAAATGTACCAAAATTTAAGTGATTAGATGATGGGAACTATTTAAAAAAAACTCCCAGTACAAACCCAGTCTGTATTCAGTCCCCGGAATCTACGTCACTGGTAGTCCTGTAACATATTCATGGGAGTGATGCCTTTGATCATACGACCACCAATGCTGATTTGGATACTTTATAATAATAATAATAATAATAATAATAAAACACCTTTAAAAAGCCATATAATCTTACGTATGAATAAATAAAATTAAAATATATAATAATCTTTACAACTTAAAAAAAACCTAGTGATTCCTAGATGACCAGCTGTAAACAACAATTAATAAAATTATGTGTTTACCCACTATCTCTCCGACAGGACTTGCAGGTTGAGTGGAAACTTCAGGTTCCTGACGAAAACGCTACGATTGTTTTCGATAATGGAAGCAAATATATCGGACGAATATCTCGAAATCAAATGGAAGGCAATGGGGAGTTCTACTTTACTAATGGCGCGTTTTACAAGGTAGTAAATAAGTATCCAAATATTCGATTGTGTAAAGAAACTGCGAAATATTACTCTGACAAATAGCATTATTTTGACATAACCACACTTTATTCGTTGATTAAACAAAAGTCTTTGTATTATATATTTGGTAATATTTTCCAAAATAGAGTGTAACAGAATTGATTTTATTCTTATTTGTTTGAGCACCAACCCTGTTTTTGTAATGGTGTATAATATTAGTAAATTAAAATAAGAAATATACCATGCTAGTGTCCTTGTCAAAGAATACTCACCATACATTGCAGTTTGACGTAGGGATTGCAGCTCCTAGCTTTAATCAGGGTTAAATTTGTATCTAAGGCATCATGTANNNNCCCCCCCCCCCGTTTTGTAGTTTCCAATCTTATTTATAAGTTATTCTTTGTGCATTTAATTTAAGTCTACCCAAGATATACGGTTTTGTTGTGTTAACTAGTATAAGCTGATAGCTGCCATATCACACTCTTAATATGGGGTAGAAGAAATGGCGAGTTAATGACGATGTTTTTGTAGTTTTTATGGCAACATTCTTTTAAATCAAAATATATCAAATAATACTCCAGTAAAGGCACAGAGTTTAATTTTTTTCACATGTTGATATCAACAGTTGTTGAATATTTGTCATTAGCTTAGAGGAATTAGATGAGAAACTTTTTAAATGAAGAGAAAATTTATCATTAAATTCTAGGAAACCCTCGACTGATATTCAACAAACTGTTGATATAACAATGTGAAGAAAGTTAAATTCTTTGTTCCTATTGAAAAATTATTTGATCTATTTTGCCCCAAAATATTGTTTTGATATGAAATCTGCAAAAATATTGCCTTTAAGTGATTTTTATTTCCACCCTCTCTCTACCTCTTAAAATATTCTTAGTAAATCGGGTGCATGAAGCTGTCCCATCCACTCCAGCTAAACATGACATGGATGAAAACAGTTGAGGTCCACTAGGCTGCTAGCGTAGCTGTAATTATTAGCCGACGAACAATTTCTATATTTATAATTTAAATGTTTTTTCATTATTAAAAAATGAAAATTTCAGAATGTTTTGTTTGTAAAAACTTGAGCACGCTATACAATCACGATTTAAAATATGACACTAGAATAATGATATACTTTTAGTGGATTTGATTCATTTCTACTTTGGAAGCTTTGGACGTAGTATTCTTGTATAAATTACCCATCGAAGAAATCACCTACTTGTGTTGAAGGGTAACTTCGAGGCCGGTGAGATTTCCGGTGTCGGTTACATAGAGTGGCCGGATCTGAGCTGGTACGAGGGTGAGGTGTACTGTGGCTACCGTCATGGCTACGGGATGTTTGTATCCTCGTGCCATAAGGTGGCCTACCTGGGACAATGGCGTATGGGCCAAAAGCACGGCAAGGGGCTGATCCTGTACGATGACCAAAGGGAGGACCTTTACGACGGTGACTGGGTAGCGGGGGAGAGGCAGGGGTACGGGTTACGTGTCTACCCCAACGGTGGCAGATACATCGGGTCCTGGGTCAACGGGAAGCGAGTAGGACCTGGGACCATGGTATGGCCCGAGGCTCATGTGAGTTGACTGAACAATACAAGTGATAATTATAATTTTACAGAGTGGATCAGTTTTACACGGTGGTGTTTTTAAGATATAGAATACCCTTCTTTGTTAATATTGTTTATTAAGATTCAGACTACACTAGTGGAGATTTGTTAGTGCCTAAAGAGTTCAGCTAGAGCAAAATCTAAATACCACGAACACAACCGTCTTCAAAATATATCAACAACTGAATCCCAACAGGATTTTAATAATCGCCTTAAGCTCAAGGCCTGATCTAACATAAAAATGGATGATAAATAATAGTTATTTAATTCAAATGAATTATTTAATTTATTTTATGTAAACCATATTATAGTTCACATATTTTATAGTACTACTATATCTGAGATATTAGGAGGCTACAAAACTAGCAAATTCTGTTTTAAGTGAAATAATCATACTTATGTTTTAAATTTAATTCCCTCAGCTTTACCGAGGAGAGTGGAGGGCTGGCGTAATGGAGGGCTACGGTGAATACACGTGGGGCGCCTTTCTGAATAAGCAGCTGGTGTTCCCCGTTGAGAACATCTACCGAGGAAGCTGGAGAAATGGCAAACGCAATGGTCCCGGGGTGCTGGAGGTGGGAGGTGCTGCCAGTATAGAGGGTCACTGGAAGGATAACCTGAAACATGGAGCGGGATCGCTCATCTGTGGCAACGGGCATGTCCTAAGAAGTGACAACCTGTTCAAAGACGATCATCTCGTCAAGATGGAGAGCAGCAACTTGCCGAAGGATACAGATGAGGTTAAACCATCTGCGGAGGTCAAAAAACCGAGAAAGAGGTTCAAAAAAGAAACGAAAGCAACACCTTTGCAAAAGACATGGGCGAAAAAAGCATCCCCACATGATATTACAATCATGTCAGATAAAAAGGATCAACAACATAAAAAAACAATTTCTAGTGCCACTTCGGAGGACAAATATCTTTTAGATACTAGATCGATTCCCATCCATGCTTCGTGCCACAAGATAGACATATCCTATCACCTCGACCGCTGGGAGAGCTTTGGGAAAGTTAAGTCTTGTAATCAGTCATGTGAGTTTTATGGAAAATCTTATGATATCGCAGATTCAGCTCCAGGACTGACATATAGCGGGGGTTGCTATGTTCATGATATGGAGGGTGTGAGTGAGAGGGAATTTGAGGAGAAATGGCTGGATCACGCCATCTCAGCGAACGTGCTGTACCTCCATCAGGTTTACACGCGGTACAGTCAGGTAGCCTGCGACGAGCAACCCAACTTCAGCACGGCGCTGGTGCGACTCATGCTGTGGCAGCTGTACCGAGACTGTGGTATACACACCAAGGGTGTCTCCCTCGTACAGCTAGATAAGATGTTGGGTGAGTTATTGAGCCGAGAGGAACTAACTTGAAGAGCAATAAATTGGATTTATGACAACGTGACATTTCCGGGATTTATTCATGTTAGGTACCTTGGGTAGCTCTAATTTTTCCTCCTAATTCTGTAACACGTTGACGAAGTAGTTAATAACCCTGTCTGTAAACTTACGTATGATAAAAAGCATTATCTATCAGCTAAATTTACCCGTAAGTGTTGGCCAAACAAATAGTAAATTTTGCAGTAGTATTTTAACTCATAAGTTTTTCTTAAGTGTATTGACTATTTAAAACTTTTTTGCTTTCTTATTCACGGGAATAAGATTATAATAATTGATTTTAAGGTAATATTCTACTAGTCACATAGTAAGAAATAGGAAACTACATTGTAGAAACACATTCGACAGTGTACCTAGTAAGAGAGAAATGCCTTGGTTTCAAGGACGGAGCTAAACGCACTAACACACATCTAAATAATGGGGATCATCTTCAATTTTCTTTCCAAGCTGGTGTTGATGAATGTTTCTAAACCTTTTTATTCCTCAAAAGGTTCCTTAAGGCTAAACAAATTACGGGAAGCCAGTGTTGGAATTAAACTCTAGACCTACAACTACAAGATTAATATACATTTTTTCGAATATAAATAAGACTTATAGCTCACATTTTAATTAATATTATTTACGCTAGCTATCCCTCCAAATAATTTGAGATAAGACATGTTACCTTCAAACAGACAACAAATAAACAAATTCTTTACAAACAACCATTATTGTAGTTAGATGTTTGTGTTTCAAGAACATAGCTTCTAATATTTTGTAGCCTCATATTAATTATAAGCAGGGCCGTAGCTAGAGGCTTTGGGGCAACAAATAATAGTGCCCCCCCCCCTATTTTTCTTTTTTTCCTTCCAATCTCTTAATCCCACGTTAATACTGAATTTAATATAAAATAATGGAATATGACTGAGGTAAGCGGTAGCCTTAAGGGTGTCATATGGGGGAGCACTGAAAGCGTCGCAGTTGTTTCGAAATTCTGGTTTATTTACGAAGTGGTTTGATATTCCTTAAAATAGTTTTCAAAAAAAATTTGGCTTAGGTTTTGACCAGTTAAAAATTTTAAACTTTATATTAATTAAAAAAAAGAAAGTCTGGTAGCTTATATAAAATCTTTAAAAAAAAAAACAATCCCGCATTTGCTTCAAATTTTCTGTTGAGACCATATAAAAAAATGACTTTATTTGGTAGAGGATGGCTAGTTCTAGGTCTTTATCGTTTTACTTTAATCTCAGAAATACAAATATTGGCGTAAAGCATATTTTAATTTTTTTTAAAAAGTCTTAAACTTAAAATTTAAACTTTATAGCTAGATAGAGACTTGTTGATAGCTTTCGCCTGAAGTTGGGTGAAAACCACATTTAAAAATATAAATACACTTCTTCAAAAATGTGGAATTTCCAAACGCATAAAACGCCCGCCCCATGTAACAGCCTTAAGGTAAAATATTTATAAAGTTAAATTGCAAATTATTCTTTACAATTACACTGGGTGAATGCAATCACATACAAAATACAATAATAATACAAAACACTTTAAAAAAACCAGCGAGATTTAAATGTATTTTGACGGTATGCGTTTAATTAAAGCTTTGGTCTGCTTTCATTCATTATATATATATATATATATATATACATATATATATATTAAATCTCTCCTCACTCGGGGGCCCTAGGGCTCTCCCCCACCGCCCCTGTGGTAGTTACGGCTCTGATTATAGGCGTCAGTTAACATAGTCCTCAAGAGTTTTATTTTCGATTGCCCTCCAGCGAAAAACCCGATAGCTCTAATCGAGTTTCCTCACCATCCGCTAGAATTACTGCATTTCTGGCAGTTTCTGCACAGTTTGCTGGACGTGTCGTGGGTCCTGTACGCCAGCCAAGGTGTGGGGTATCTAGACACGAGGGGAGTGCTGGGATCGGCGTATTACAAGCTAGTGATGGATGACATCATGCCTCATGCGTACAATCATACCGGTAAAATTTCAAAAATGTGTTATAGCCCCATCACTTAGAGCACCTAAGTAATGATTTTCGGAAAACTAAAAATGTTATAATGTACAGTCCATTTACCCTAAAAGGTGGCAGTCCTACCCAGTGGCGGCTCGTGTATAGGAACTGTGGAACTGCAGCACCCCTCTATTTCCACTTGATATTATCGATAACATTTAATATAATGAGTCCTTTTTTCTATAACTCTTTCTTTATTTTTGTAGTACAATATATATTCATTAAGCTTAATGTCAGTACTTCAGTAGCCATCCCCCAGTTTATGAAAAATATACAAAAATCTTTGTATGAAATTGTGCGCTTCACAGTGCCAGTGCCGGGGTGTTTGACTGTTGTGCGCATGCGCACATAGGAAGGGGGTGGGGAGGAAGGCGGGGCTGCCAGGTAGAGAGAGCACTGTTGCTCTCGCAGTGCCGGCTCTGGCGTGATAGTGGAATGAATTATTTTTTTTACTCAGTGTGTGTTATACTTAAAAACCGTGTACCATATTATTGAATGTGATAATGTGTAGAAGAATGTAGAATTAGATTATTATTCTGCTTCCAGTTATTCTATTTTATTAATTTTTTTCGGTTCTTTTATTTAAAAGAAAGACTAAATTCGCTAGCACTACTTTCAATGGAGAAAAAATTCCCCCATATTCATCCAGAGATCAAGGATAACATTATTGAACTTTTAGCGCAAATTAAAACAAGAAGAATTGATTTCATTTTTAAATGACTAGATCAAGCTTGAACTGTAACAATTTATGTTAAAGTAAGTAAAAAATTTTTTTTTGCTAAGATTTTATCAAATTCCTGAATTAATTTTCTTTTTTTACATGTTTTTTTTTCTTTTTACACAATTTTAAAACAAAGGCTAAACATTTTCTGGAGCAGCAGCCCCACTAATTCTAGCTACGAGCCACCACTGGTCTCACCTTAATTGATCACACTATGACTAAATATTATAAGATCGACCATAGAGTAAGCAAAAATTAGTTAAGCTAAGTACCTTCCAAGAAAAATGGAGGGTACAAGTAACCTAGGATTGGTATAAGGTCGTGGAAGCGTTTTTACTTAGACGTTGATCACATTCTATAATTATGACTTTGGCCCAACATTTGGTTTAACATAACATTTAGTAGCGCTATGTATGTGGCAAGTAAAACGCATGTGGATACGTTTCAATTCTAAGTTCTCTATAAGTGCGTAGTCATGCTATGATCAGCTATATTTGGGTGCCGAACACTTTATATAAAATAAACACATATCATGAATGAGCATCCAACTTAAGGTGGTGGCGTGGTTTATTATAAATAAGATAATTTCTTCTCTAGAAGTATCGTTTAATATTCAGCGACATCAAAGTATTTTCTCTTGTCATGAACAAATGTGTACTTTGATGCTTGAATGTTATTATCAAACAGTTTACATCACAGATGGAAAGTCTTTTGCAGACTAGAGTTGTTGCGTGCAGGTTCAGTATTGTTTGGTCATCGGGACGTCCTACCCCTGACTGCCGTGTACCTGCTTTACAAGAGCTTGGGTGAACCTCTGTCAGCCCGACAGTTCCTCCTATACTCATGTGGGCTGCGAAGCGCTCCTCCTCTCCCGGAATCGTCACCCCCTTGTGGCAGTAATGCAGTAGCTGTGGGCGGGGAGCTAATGTATCTGCCCGAAGGCTCCAGCCCACACCGTCCTCAGGAGGGACCCAGGCTAGGATTGGGACCCACACAGGTGGTGACCTGCCTTTCTCAGCTGTGTCCTGGCATCAAAGGCGAACAGGGGATAATCGTGGATATGGAGTATCCCCTCACGTTCCTAGAGTTCTACGAAGTGCTGCTGCTTGTGGAGGAATGGGGAATCCGTAAGGAAGCTGATAGGAACACCAGGTGAGTATTATTTATGCACAACTAAACTAAGAGCTACTGTCGATCTACACGCTCACTGAGAAACAAGATCAGAATTTATAGGAGTTACGTGATGAAATCTCTGCAAGTAGCAAGATTTCAGTGATAGCCTCTTTGTCCAGTAGACGTTCTCTACTCCAACTAAATTTTTGAGGTAGCCATCAGCGTTCACAGTCAATGCCCTCCATTCATTGCGCAAGCGCTGTTTAACTAGAGACAATGTTAACGCTGCATCAAATATTAGTTGAAAAGATTAAATAACTCTCATGCTTTAAATTTAACGTGAGCGTGTGTATTTGTAAAGATTTGTGTCCCGGTTTTGAAAATCTGACGTTTCTAGTTTGCGTTGCAAAACGTCAAATTATATATATATATAGCCGATGAAAACGTCAGTGAAGGGTCCTTAAAATATATATTAATCGTGTTAATGACTAATTTAGTGATTTTAAATTGTATATTTAAAACAAACATACTATCAAAATATTCAAACCAAACAAATTTAATTCATTATATCAATCAAAGACTCTAATCAATCCAATAGTTTTTTTCTTTGTGATTAAAAAACCATTATTTGATGCAGGTATTAAATATGTTTTCCTATAATATTCTTACAAACGAAATATAATAGAATTAAAATGTGTTGTATAGTTTCTTTTAATATACCTGTCTAGTTATTAGTTTTATAGTTTTTAATAAAGGCATTAGAGAGTTTTTATTTTACCTATTTTGCTATAAATTGTATTACAAAGGCAGTGGCGGCTCGTAGCTAAAACTAGTGGGGGTGCTGCTCCAGAATTTTTTCAGCCTTTGTTTTAAAATTGTGTAAAAGGAAAAAAGCACGTATAAAAAGAAAATTTATTCAGGAGGGACTTGATAAAATTTTAACAAAAAAAATCACTTTGCACCATTTCCTACTACTACTACTACTATTTAAATTAGAAAACTTAACATTTCAATTTCACAATAGATTTATTTAGTAG
>CABFOW010004854.1:27761-50299 GCA_902141385.1 Timema californicum | reverse complement strand
GCACCCAATTACACGAATATTGATAAATAGTTAGATTTTTCCGTTGTAGGTGATCAATCAACCTGATTGACACGCTACACTAAACCTTAGCAAATGAAACTAAATTGTGATTTATTACATTATTTAGTGCTATATAAATAATTTTGTGGCTGATCCTAATTTTAACATTTAATTTTTCTCAGGCATCTAATGGGTGCTATAAAAAGTAACTAACTTTATTCATCTTTGAAAATCTAATTTTCACTAGAATACATACACAAAAGAAAATCACACAAATAAGTAGAACATATTATTATTATTAGCACCGCGTCTTACTACCCGTTCGGGTTATACGCACTTACGCTAATGTGTAAAGGTAGGGTGATTATGAGATGAAATGAAGGAACTACAGCTTAACGTGGAACCTGAACCACGGTGGAGGCCTGACATTCCTCACATTCACAAGATGTATTGTCAGAGTTGAAGGAAGGGTTGGGTAATCAGATAAATCTTTTTATCCGGGACCGAGGATTGAACCCCGGCCGCCAGCATGGAAGTCTGACACCTTACCCCTAGACCACCATGTCACCTAGAACATATTAAACAAGCTGCAAATAAAAAATATTGCTGACAGCCAAATACATAGAGAGGCCTTGGTACAACTATTTTTTAATGTCGGCTAAAATGATTTTGATTAAAGCTCGTATCTAGGTGTTGATTAAGATTATAAATATACTGGCTATTTTCATTTTACCATGAAAATAAATTTTAGGGTACTTTACAGAAGCAGAGACTTCCGTATCACAGCAACTATTTGAGATACTAAATAACTTACCATTGCAAAATTGTATTACTATTAAAAATAAAAAACTTGTATATGAAATATATTTTTATAAATCCAACAGTTTCTGAGATATTGGCAAATATATTAATACAATTTTTTGAGCTTTAGTTGTAAAGAGGTACTACTTAAGTTTTAACGCAATAATTATCCAATTCCATAGCGTAGTTAAATATAAGTAAGTCTCTAAAAGTTTATGTTGTTTTTCTTTAAACCGCTTAGGAGAAATGTTTGTACAACAATGATCTATCTCCATTTTAGATACAATAGTCAATATTTACATTTTTTATTGGTCAAAATGTATAAATGAGGAATTTAATAGCAATGCGATGGCATGAAGATTTGCAACACCTAATAAAATGTCGAAAATTTTAACTGGAAGTTGAAATTTTAATACGAAAGGTTGACCCTTGTGGACCCAACATTGATCTTTTTTATCGGTCCAAACATACAAATGAGGACATTAATTCTTTAAAAACAAAATTATAAAATTTAAAACCGGGACTAAAAGAAAAGTTTTGCATAAATATAGTGCAATTTATGCTTGGGTTTGCTAGTGTGTTATTTCGTTTAACATATATTACAAGTTTTGAGTAAATATCTCAATTTTCAAACAATAGAGCGAGAAAGTTCATGCGGAGTTCCATACAATTAATTTATTTTTAACTGTGTGAATTAAGAAACAAAGATTCAAATTATCATAGTGTTGATAAGTTATGATTTTACGTGTTTTTGTGACAAGAATGACAATGTATAACGATTCATTATTCGATATTTTATTTAAAAAAAATCTTATAGCTTATGTATAAGTTTGAACACTCCCTCCCCTGTTGTTGGTTTTTTGTTTTTTACTATACATCTATAGGTTGTTTTTTTATTGTCACGGCATATTCTTTGATCGGAAACCCCTTGCCCCTCACGTGGTTAGTGAAGGTCCTGGTGGTTACCGTGTTGGACAGTGACCGGGACGAGCCGTGGAGATCTGCAGCACATAATCAGGTGAGAGGAAGAGAGGGGAGGGAACTTTCAAAGTGCAGCCTGATGAAAATAGTTCCTCGCCCAGTTTCAATCCCCCCAGACGACACCTCGAAGATTTAATTTTTTTTAAATATTCCCCCCCCCCCTTTTTTTTATTAGTCCCAATGCGTGGTTTATTCCATTTAGAGAATTAATTTTTACAGTGGCGCCAGAACGTGGGGCCAGATTTAATACTGGAAGGAACTATTTATTTTGACTGTACTTTGAAATTATAAATATTACAAAGACAAATAATATTTTTTAATTTTTTTTTATTGTTAACAAGTGATGAGAAAGAGTAATTACAACCTCAGAAGTAAATCTAGACATATAAATAAAACTACAAACCAGGGTACAGAGATAATGGACATGGAAGGGAAGGTCAGAGTTTGTCAAGAGGCTTGAGGAGAGTAGGGAAGAGGTCAGTTTTTGTGCCTCACCCACCCATCGTCTACCAGTAAGTGAGGAAAACACTACGGCAGATTTTGTGACGCTTTCATCCAGTAACATGTCACCACCCCTTTGTGCTTCACCACCACCTTGCCACCCTGAACAACCACCCATCCTTAGGACACCACCACAGAAGGTTGCTGCTGACCCAGTTGATCTGTTAGGAGGAGTTCAACGGTCGTTGAACCAGCTGGTGGTCAGTCAGAGTGAACTTAAGGCACAGTTCGTTCGTAGCCAGGAGGGGTTGCAGGCCAGTTTAGAAAAACGACTAGGAGATATCCAGGGGCATTTTGAAGGACAGTTGGCAGCCAGCCGGGAACGCACTAAAGAAGACTTACAACTTTGTTTGGGGACACTAGCTACCACACTGCGGGACGAATGGGCGACGGAATTGGGTCGTACTAGAGAGAACTTGGAGGGGAGGATCGCTTCCTCTGAGCGACAAGTTTCTCTCAGTCTGGCTGAAATTCGAAAACAGACTGAAGGGAATGTGAAGGAAGTGAGGCAAAACCTGGAGTCAAACCAGGAGGCCACCGACTTGAGACTGGACCGACAAACTACACTGTTGGAAGATGGACTCAATAATCTAAGCGCAGAGGTTAGTACACAGAGATAGACGCAGACCACCACAACTACGGCTGTGAACTCAGCAATTTCCCACCTGGATGGGAAACAGGAGGACCTGGTTCAAGCCCAGGTTCAACTTGAGTTGAGGTTGGGGGAGACAGCCCAGGTCCTTAGTGACATTAAAAGACAGGTCCAGGCGATCACAACGGAATTGGAGACGGAACATTACCCCAGTCTCGATTATCTGGTGACACCCCTGATCACTCTACTGGGGGAGAGGTCAATGAAGACTAGACTGCGCAAGTTCAGTCGCCGCGACGACAAAAATCCGGTGACACATTTGCGCACGCTGGTGTAACTTTTTGAAGGTCACCACCTCTCTGACAAAGAGATGCTGAGACTAGCAGGGAGTTCCCTAGTGGGCAATGCTGTACCATGCTGGTCAGTAAGTAAGGAGAGTGTCACCGGGTGGAGTGAGTTCAAGGCCAAGTTCCTCGGCATGTTTTGGTCTGCGGAGACCCAGGGACAACTTAGGGCTAAGTTGCACGCTTCCCGATATAGTGAGCAGGGAGGAACCTTAGAGGACTATTTGGCGTGTATCTACGCCAAGAGCCGTAGTTTTGATTCACCAATTACAGATATGGAAATTGTACATATGGTGATTCAGCAATTGCCGCACAGGTTACGGTTGATGATGGTCAGCGTAACTTATGACTCCCTTGAAGAGTTTAGAGCGGGGCTACAGCGCCTGGACGCACTGGAGGAGAATCGGAGGCGTGACCGAGGGGTAGCCACCGGGTCAAACCCCCCTGGGAACTTCAGGGGAGGAGGTAGACAGGACGAGCATCACCACAATTACCAAGGTGGGCCCCGCCAGGATGACCAGTGGCGTAGGGATAGACCCGGGGAGACTGTGGAGGTAGAGATGGTGGTCACAACTTCCAAAGACCGTTTGACTTCCAACAGCAAGGAGGTCGCTTGAACCCCGAAGCGAGGGATTGGAGGCCCCCTCGACATAATGACACCAGAGACAGAAACAACCCTTATCCCACAGGACAAGGGGACTATCTAGATAGGAGCCACAAATCAGGTGAGGTAGATTACCACCGCTCTGCTCCCCACATGCGACCGAATGGGAGCGCCCAGAACCACCAGAGAGAGGGCCAGGGGAACAGGCCAGGTTGGGCACCACACCCCGTGGACGTCAATGCCATAGTCCAGGAGGGAAATGGCCAACCTGCTCATTAGGTTCCCCAAGTTGTGCGCAGGTGGTGTTACTGGTGGGGGACTTTGGGGTTATTTCTGGATAGTATATACGTACCCTTGGGGTGGATTTAAGGGAATACCTTTTGAAAGAGGAGGACGAGGAGGTACGGCAAGAGTGTCACATTTGTCCGGAACTGAGTTTAGAGGTAGAGGGGGTGAGTTTAAAGTGTTTACTTGATTCGGGAGCGGGCGTAAGTTGTATCGCAGAGGAAACGGTGGAGATGTTAGTGGCTAAGGGAAGAAATTTCCCATCCTTTCCAATCCCTCTAGTTAGGATCTTGGGGGCTACCAGTAGGAGGAGTCCACCCATTAGGAAACAAGTGTGTCTATCTATATTACTGCAAGGGAAGGAGACAAAGGTGAGCTGTTTAGTAGTCAAGGACTTGGTAAAGCCAGTGATATTGGGGATTGATTATTTATCGACGCAGAAGATTATTATGGATTTTGAGAAGCGGCGTGTGTACGTGAATCAGCCCCGGGACCAAGAGGATGAAAGTCTATTGTTAGAAGAGTGTGAATGGTCGGTGAGCGTAGATGAAGTGACAGTAAGGGTGTTAGCATATGAGTATGATCCCTCCTCCTCAAGAATACAGAACCCTTCTATCACCTGTAGTCAAGAAGGAGGGGTAAAGCTTGAACCCTATAAGGAAGATGTTTCAGAAGTTTAGTATGTAACCTCGAACACCTGAGTATAGGACAACAAAACAGTCTATTTAGGCTACTATGGCGTTGAAAAAATGTGTTTTCGGAGCAACCGGGAGTTAATACTTTGTATCAGTATGCTGTCTCCCTTAATAAGGCACGCTCTCCTCTCTTCTTTAGTGTGTGGTGAAAGGGGAACAAGGAATTGATATCCAGAGAAATATAATGACTCTAAAAATAAGGATAGGAATGATAACAATTATTGATCATCACAGATTGGTTCTTTATAATATAAATGAAATTTCCCAATAACAATCGTTCACATGTAAGAAAAAAAATAAAAAAGAATAGCATAAATGAAAATCTCCAATAACAACAGTTCACATAAAAATATTAAGGATAAATAAAACACTAACATTAATAACATAACTGAAAATACCCAACAACAATTAATGACAATGATGACTTAACGAACTGCGATAAAACCAACAAAAGCAATAATGCCCCTTACCCTTAACATTAAAATAATACACCAAAGAAATGTATTGTAAGCAAGATGTTCCCCAGTAGCATTACAAGTGCTCTACAAGTAACTAAATTATAATAGGAGATATAATAAAAACATAAACCTTTCACCACCTTTTTTTCCAAACATTAATTTTCCAAAACACGCAGGCTGAAAGATGAGGTTAAAGAAAATAGCATAATTTAACTCACCGAGTTCATTTTACCACCAAATAGAAAGATTAAATCAAAACCTTACTCTCTGTCACTAGGTGAGTGATCACACCGAGTACAAAAAATGCATAGCCTCCACAAAATGGTAGATTAGACGAGGAAATCATGACCAACTCCCCAACTCCAAGAAGCCTTTTTTACGTGTCTCTCACAAAAAAAGCCCCACACATTGTATCAAACCGCCAAAAGTTGGCAAAACGTTAACATTTTTTTTTAAACCTAGTTCTTTTATAAACATAAACAATGACTATTAAACATACGAAAACCAAAGAGAAATTAATTTAGATCACTAATAATGAAAACAAAGGAAAATTAATGCGTAAATTAATGGTGTTAAAGAAAATAGTTCTAAAGTTATCAATGTCAGTGTCACCATCTGTCGATCTTGCAAAATCACTCAACCCCGGCCCTCTCCCCTTCTAGTTCCTTCTGCGTAATGGACGACATCGCACTGCAAATGTNCCCTCCCCCCTTCTAGTTCCTTCTGCGTAATGGACGACATCGCACTGCAAATGTCTATGCTGCCCGATCTAGGATCCAAATCACAACAACTCAGTGTGGTCCAAGTAGACTAGGAGGAAGTTGAAAGTTCGGCCCATGCTCGCCGCACAATTAAAACATAAATACATTCCTCTATTATATTAAAAACAAGGGTGCACAGCACATCAGGCCGACATCCCTCTGACGAAAAGAGATGGTTATTTTAATGTAAGCTACCCATTGCCTCCTGGAACCCAGAGTTGCTACAACAAGATTAAACAACAACATTCAAACTGTTAACGTTGTGTACGAAAATAAAGACGAGTTTAAGGAATGCTTCGAAGTTCTTGAGGAAAAGTGCACAAACAAACTTACATTTAACAAGGCGAGTAGCCACAGAAGTGCTGTTCAGGACCCAAATTTCATTTTCTGGTTAACTCTTTTCCACAAAATTTTACCTCCCGTGGATTTATTGTACCAACAACCACAAAAACAGAAATAGAGACAGTGTAATGATGCAAAATGACATTTGTATTTTTGAAAATGAGATACAGAAAGAGAGGGGTCAAGTGAATGAAATAGAGAAGCAAATAAACTAAGAGTTCCCTGAACAACCAAGAAAAGGGAAAAGTAATATTGAATGTAGCACCAGAGTGGAGGATGCAAAAGAAGTGTGTGATGTAATTACAACTCATGTAAAAGACAGATTCACTTTTACTGCTCATCTGGAGGCAGCTTCTTTGTTATGTAATGAGTCATTTCCACAATTTTCTATTTACTTTCCGGAAGAAAAACTCACGTGAATATTCCAACACAACCCTTTCTTAGAAAAAGAAAAATTCCTGTTTGAATTGGGAATGTTATACAGACGAAAGGACTTTTACATTAAAGGAGCAATACGACTATTGAACTTCATAGAGAGAAAAAAACATATTTCAGTTTTCAGTGGGGTGACAAAGCTTCTAAAAAATGATCATAGTGACCTCAATGACATTTGCTGAATCTGAAAGTTGCTTTTCAACACTGAAAAGAATTAAGACTTTCCTAAGGAATACGACAAATGACAAACTGAATCCTCTAGCGACGGTAGCCATCAACAAGGAACTTATCCAACAAATGAAGGACTATGATGACAAAGTTATGAAAAAGTTCATTAACTTAAAGGAGAGGTGTATGGACTTCGTTTATAAATAATTTATTTGTTTATTGCGTGCTAAGTCAATTCTTGCAAGTGTTAATAATGTAAATATTGCGTTTTATACATATTAATGTTGTGAGATTGTGAAAACATTGAACATACATACCTATATATTTATGCACATTACACAGCTGCAGAGCTTCTACAACAGATCCACGTTCTTTGGGGTGAGTTTAATTTATTATCTATCTTCGCATGTTTGTGATATTTTAAATTCTGAGTTTTAATAAATACTTAACAAAATTAGTTCCGAAATTTGTTTCTTCTTTTAAATGTATTATTTAGAAATAATTAACTAACTAAACAAGTCACGCCCTCCAGCTGCTGGATAACTAAATTTTTTGTATGAATGAGAGAAATATGTTACAGTCTGTTTTAAAAATATAAATGCCTTCGAACTATCAATAACAGGTTTTAAAATAGGTGATTTGATAGTTTAAAAAAATATACAATACATCTGATTATTTCATTGGTAGTCAACCTACAAAATAAAAAAATAAGTCAAAACATTCCAACAACCAAAATATTTAGCCAACATTTAATTTGTTTTCTATTAATCTACCTTCTAAATTTGCGCAATTATTCATTATGCACAGTATAACTACTAAAAAAACTTATCTTTTCAAAGTTAAATTTTTGCTTTTGAAAATGATTAATCGACTAGATTGTTTAATAATCGATTTATGCAATACATAGAGAATTTCTAAATCGGTAGTAATAATCGATAAATCACAATACAATAAGTAATGCATCGACTAGTCGATTATATTTAGCCATACCTACAGCTGTAGTTTCAACTTTAAAAGTAATAAATATAAGCTATCTTTGACTGATAGGAGTAGGACTAGGATCGGGAATAATTAATTAATAATATCGTGTATGATTGCCTTATTTGCCGATTGTCAAAATTGCCTGTGGTTATCACTCTTTGAAGATTCTTTCCTTATTGCAGGTGATTGCTGGTGAAATAGGGCTACATTAAAATAAAAATATTTCATTTTGTTCCTTGATATAGTAATATTGCCACATTTAACCATTACTGACCTTAAAGTATACCGGTAGCTCATAGACATGGGCCGTATCAGAATTCTCTACTTATCCGCTGTCGCCTTGATATATACATTTGCCAGTTTGCATAGGTAATCACGTAATCCCCCAGAATTTTCACCAAGGATGACAATACACCCCTCACACTCCTTTGAGTCAGGATGGAAAAAAACCATCGTCGACACGTCTTTAGTGCGTTGTCTAGCAACTGTTTTATTATATACTATTTGTTTGCTATAGTTCAGAACTTTATGTGATTTGCCATTTTAAATTATATGCCTACAGGATGGTAAAGCAGACTCGTTTTATAACACTAGGAAGTTAGTTATCTTGAAAAGTTGATTAGGTATTCAATATAAGCCTGATAACTTGTCATTATATCACCAACAGTAGCAAATAGCTTATTGACATGCTTTAATTTTCCTGAATGGGAAAACATTCGACTTATACAGTAAAATGGTGCCAATATTAAATTTCGCAGGATATTTATTTTCACTCAGTCTAAATAATGACGTATGATATCGTTTATAAAATCATTGTTAGACCTATTAGGTATTAGCACTGCAGTCCAAAGTGTGTAGAAAGGCTTGTTACCATTCAAATTGTCTGTGGCAGTCTTCAATAAGAAGTGTGTGGATAGGTAGGTTTATGTATGCATGCACAGTAAGCCCACGGCTTCTTTGGTGCTGACTGACAGCTCACAGCTGACTTCTGACAGTAAACATTTAGGTATATACCTAAATTTTGACTGTCAGAAGTGACAGCTGCTAAACACATGTTTTTGCATATCATTTGGCTTGGCATAGGGATACATAATTTGGTCTGGTAACTTTACAAAGCCGTCAGCCGTGAGCTGTCAGTCAGCACCAAAGAAGCCATGGGGCTACTGTATGTATGTTCTTATTTTACACTTCATTTTCATATTTTACATAAATAGTGTCTCACAAGTCCATGACGGTGGGCGTGATGAATAGAATTGTTAAAATTACAACCAATTAGACTATGATCCTTGAGTTCTTACATTTTCACTATGTAATGTCAACCTTCCATAAGCAGAATTAATAATTAAATAACCAATAACTTGATTTTACAGTACCCAAACGGGTAAAATGATTGATTTGAAAGATATATTATCATACTCAAGTGGACCTCAATTATATCCTGTGTGGGTGACATATAATGATTTTTGGAGTGCTAATTAGCATAGCTAGTCTGGTATCCACGAAATAAGAATTACAACTATATTTCTATAAAATGTATGTTTTCCAGCTTCAGACTACCTACTCTTCTGTAGTTAGAACAAAAAGGAAGCCATGGTGAGAACTTGGATGATTAGGAACATTTAGTATATTAATAAGCATCCTATCCTCAACATAATAACAAAACATAAATCACTTGCAATTATTTACATTATTTTTCATAATGTCCTTGGACTAAATTCTTGGTTTTTGTTGGCTATTTATATCCTGTAGGAACACGATAGGCATAGTGTTATAGAAAATACCGAGATATTTTTTATTATCATCCATATGTAAAGATATTCTAAAATATATATATATACATCTGCTGATTACATAACTTGACGTATAATTATATGAAAGCTAAATAAGAATTTGGCAGGAAAATAGTGACAGTTACAAAAGTTAATAAACCATCATGTATTCAAACCTTAAGTTCTGTGATCTGCAGAGGTCACTTTTGATTGATAACTAATAAATTATTAGTTTAATATATTAATTATATTATAAAATGTTATCATTATACACAGAAAAAAAAGTTGTATTTTCTAAAGAAGTGGTTCCAGACCTTTTATAACAATAAACTGGTAAAATTACTTGGAAGAGCAGCAAGAGACAGTGTTTAGGGGGCAAACTTAGTCTCTTTTTCATAGCATGCCTGAATTGGGTCAAATTTTTATTCTAGCTTTTATTTAACAAATAGTTCCTGTTTGTAAATTTTTGCTGACATTTTGGGCTGGATTTTGTTGATTGTGATCAGCATAAATTAGTTGTTTAAGTTTTTAAACAAACTAGTTGATTGATAATTACGTTTGAAGGATAGTTTTCACACTTTTGTCTAAAGCGCCTTTACAATAATTAAGAATTTCAGGGTTTATATCTTGGCCAGGTGTATTGGAAGGGTTTTTCCTAAATGTTTTTTCACTTTCCCTTTACAGATATGTGTGTACTTTTACTAATGAGTCCACCTTTCTTGTATATATCCTGTTAAAGTAAGAAATTATAGTGTTTGGTGGGTATGGCGAAGTGCAGCAAATATATATATATATAAAATTGTAAGTATATATATACTTGATGCAGCTGGTCCAAACAGACCGGTGTGGTTTTGTTTCCGTCGCCACTTTGCACACTGGGTTTGGAGAAAATTTGATATGACTCTACTGCCTCATTTATTTCAA
This sequence comes from Timema californicum, assembly GCA_902141385.1. Classification (NCBI taxonomy): domain Eukaryota; kingdom Metazoa; phylum Arthropoda; class Insecta; order Phasmatodea; family Timematidae; genus Timema; species Timema californicum. The sequence continues at coordinate 39,658 of CABFOW010004854.1, read as the reverse complement.
TACACATGAAAATAGACCAGCTAGAAGATAATAGAGGCATCCCCAATATACACCTCTTTCTCCTACTCCCCTTTTCCTTCATAACAACTAGTGAAAATGTTTTACTGAAAGAAATAGAAGATAACATACCATATATAAAACTTGTAGCTTTATTAAAGGTTGTAATTGAGTTTCACAAATGTCATTACAAACTTTAGTAGAAAAAAATAAATGTCATTACATTCTCTTGTTGGAGTTTTGTTTTAATATGATTAGTTGTATTATTTTTAGAACTATCAATTTAACCAATATTAGAGGGGGGGGTTGACCCTTTGTTTCTATCATATTCCATCTTAATATTGGTTTGTAAAATTAAGGGTAGTAACCATTAAAAACTACCTAACTACTGTAATAACCAACTCTTATATAGTAAGCCAAGATTCAATCACAAACAAGCCTAATGCCAGTTTTAGTAAAATTATTTTATTACCTCTTTGAATTCAAGTTTTAGTACAATTAGTTTAAATATCTATGCTAAAATTTTATTTATAAAAATATTACACAGTGAAAACACTTTATATATAAATATACTACAGGATGTTCATGAACTAATGATACAACATTTTAGGGGAGTTAGGTGGGCAGAAATGGAACATTTTGACATAAAAAAACTTCATATCTTGAGAGGGACACTTTATTCACTTTTAATCGGCATAAGTTACTTTTTAATCTCTATTTTATGGTTTCTCGTTACTTTTCTCACTTATAAAAATTAGTTTTAGGTTTTAGCTTTGTAGTTTAATTCATGTTTACAGTGATTAGTAGTTTATATTTTAAATTATCTGTGTGTATGTCAATCGAGATATATTATTTGTAGGTTGTTAATATCTACACCTTCAACATAGCGAAATGGAGAGAGAGACTTTCAGTGTGAAGATTGAACCAGAGGAGGGCTCAGATTATAATATTCATCATGAAGAGAAGTTGGAAATTAAGGTATAGCTTGCTAAATCTGTAGTTATTAATATTACTCTTTCCAGCAATAATTGGTCTGTTATATAGCCAACAGTTCTAAAAAAAAAAGGCCTTATTATTTACCAAAGATAAAACCTATCATAGTTTCTTTCTTTCACCCGGCGGCCTGCAATAGACCATGCAAATCCTTCCTGCAACGGTACGTTGTCTTGCTTTACTTTATCAAGCCTTAATGTTTTTAGTGTATTAATAATAACCCCCCCACCCCCCACCCCCATTTCTATCTTTATGACTCCATGTCTAATAGACTCTCAAATTGGTTATAATAAGCATATGTATTGTACAAGTTTAATAATTTGTTGACATTTTTCCTATTCAACTTTAACATTTTAAAAAACATTCTAAATAGATTAAAGTAAGGAGGGATATTAATTTTGGTTAAGACTTAGATAAAACCTCAGGATTGCTATACCCAGTATATAAATTTAAAAATATAATGAATTACATATAATATAAAAAATTGTGGTTAAAATTGAATGGCTTTAATGTTCAAACCTCTGGTCTGGTCTCTATCTTACAGTTGTATACAACACTTTGTGTATTGCTCGACGACTTTGTGGCCATGAAAATGGTATCAAGTATACCGAAATATATCGGCAGGATTTGAATTAGCATTTTTCTAATAGCTGAATATCAAACAAAGGAGTAACGGGACTGAAACAAAATAAGACTTGGATTTGATACTCAACCTTTACTTAAAATATTTTTTTCAATTATTCTAGTTAGAACACTCATTTAACCTTTTTACCAATTTGGGAAATACTATAACCTACAATTTCTAAAATGACTTAAATATTTAACATCAGTGATAAATTGAAACTTGATTTTTATCCTTAATTTATTGTCCAATATTGTAATTATATTTTAATAGGTTGTTTGTATATTTTTAGACTGTCATCAACACATGTTTTATTTTTCAATTTTGTTGATGATGTTATTGCAATGTATGTGAATAACTTTATATATGGCACTTTGTTGTGCGCTCTAAGCACAATTTAACCAGACGTATAGCGGTCCTGAGGTTTTATCTAAGTTTTAACTAAAGTTTATAATCTATTTTATTAATTATATTTTTCAATTTAAATGCTGTGTATAGAAATCCTGAGGTGTTATCTAAGTCTTAACCAAAACTATTCAACTTAAGTTACTAAATATTTAATTATATTTTAAAAGTTGATGAAGCATAGGTTTTGTTGCTCTTTTAACAGCTTGAACTCACATAAAATGATCATTAAAACGATAGTAAATGCCAATATCAGCAAATGTAAACTAAACCTATGTTTTGGGACTCACTTGAATTTGTTTAGAGCGAGAATGAGTAATCAATCACATTAAGTATATATTTTACTCTCAGTATGGGTTGTCGGGATCAAACCCCACTTTCCTGGGCCAGAAATTATTCATGTTAATTCTTCTTATATTTCTAATTAGCCTACTAATTCAATGGCATGAAATATTTAAGGAGCAACTTTTCTATTTTCTAACTCATGTGAAGATAGTATCCTATTGCAATCCAATTTTTGACCTCAAAAAATTGGTTTTTAAAACCCTGTATGTTTTAAATATTGTTTACAAAACTCATTTAAAGTTATTTTTAGTAATATTCTTATTAGTTGAAGTAAGGAGAAAATAAATTTGTACTTGAATGGTACCGCTAATTAGATTAATTGGTACATCATCTTTGGTCAATTAAACAATATAAATATTAAACATAACATGAAGAAAATCTATTCAATGAGAAAATAATATATAAAAAAATTTCAAATAAAACAGGTACAATAACATTTCTAAAAAATCATCATTGAGATTGTTAAATAGTAAAGTTCTGATCTTAATTAACATACAACAAGGAAAGAATATAAATCTCTGCAAACAATATTTAAGTGGTAGCAGGTTAAGCAAACTAAAAAGTGGAAATGAACAAATTGACTACATAACATCAAAAAAGTATACTACGTTAATTAATATGCCTTTAATAGAGACCTTATTAGTTGAATAATTAAATATACTATTAAACAGTTTGAAATTATGTTGACAAGAAAGACATGTTCTGTAATGCTTAAGATATTTAAATAGTGACAATAGAAAGGTTAAAATAATTAGTTGACTAGGTTGTTATTTATGTAACTTACAGATGTAAAAGATAATTAACAGTATAAAATCAACATGAAACATATTGAAATGAAAGTTAAGATATAACAAGTGACTTATTTTTGAAAATTATTAAAAAAATTGTAAATAATTTAATTTTAAAGAGTTGTTATTCGAGTCAAATGGACTGAGACAAACCAATGCAAAAATAGTAAAAATTAAGTTATGTGTATCATAACAGATTCTGATGAAATCAAACTAGCAATATGAGGATCCACAGAGATATTAACAAAAAAAAACTGATAGAAAGGTAATCAAGTACATTAAATTGTTAATTTTATAACCTTTATGATGAGTCTTCTAGAAAAGACCAAGTGACCAACATAAAAAAGTTTGGGAAAGTTAAGAGTAAATATACGAGATGTCGGTAGTGTGTCGGTTGGTTATAGCGCTGTTGAACATAGATAGACAAAAAATAAATGTCCGAACAGTGAAAAGGGGACATTACCAGGAAAGTCACTTGACTTCAAGTACTTGATGCTAGTGTACTTGACCTGTGTAAGCGAGCCTTCAGACTAGTTGAGTAGGCCAGCTCATCTGATGTTTGCTATACATTTTCTTTAAAATTCTCCTGAAATGTGTCTGATTAAATAAAATTGTTTTAAAATATGTTTAGTAAATCACATTATACTTAGAAACATATTCAGTATACATTTTATGTTTACGAGTATCTATGTTCTGGAACCTCTTAAATACGAGTATACTTTTCTCTATTCTCATCATAGTCATTCTAAATCAATATGGTCTAAAAACATGTTGTATATAGCTCTCTATATTCTTAAATGTGTTGTGATTTTATCTCTGTGCTATCAAACTAATTTTGTTTACTAGTCTGAAAATGAGCCTCCAATAAAATTTGAGGAATGTTTTATTAAAGAAGAAGTTCATGATTACCAGGAGCCAGAATGTTGCCTAGGTCCTTTAACACCACCTACTAAAGAGGAACCTAGTGTGAGTATACTTTTCATTTAATAAAATGTAATCATTTTTAAAGTAATGAATTATTATTATTATTTGGTCGGTACTTGTCATGAGTGAACATGTTCCTACAGAGCTTCATAAGTGACCTAATTTTGTGTGCTTAGTTTTGCTCTATGTTAGTTGGCACTTTTTACTGTTTAGAAATCTGCTATCATACAATTAATAAATTCCTTGATCACATTGATCAATTATATTTAGGTCAGGTTGAGAATCTGGGTAGCAACACTGCTTTCCCAAGGTCCCAAATATCAGCGTTGTAGACTGTACATCTAGCTTATGTTGAAACTCAAATTTTTAATTTTTCAATCTATTCTTGTTTCTTTGTGCTCAAATTTACTCTACTCCATTTGCATCTTCTTTTATGGACTCTCGTCTAACTGCTTAGATTTTAATCACCATATAATTTTGATAGTGGTACACGGCTCATTTTTAAATGTAATGTAATAATTTTCTTTCTTACAGGAATTCCAAAACAAATCGTCATTAGGACAATATGAGAGCTCTCAAAGTAAATACAGGGGAGTAATATCCCGTTCTATTCAAACTAAAACAAAAAGATACAAATGTAAAGAAGAAGAATGCTCCAAGATAGCTCGGAAGGGAGGTAAATGTTTTAAACATGGAGGAACCTTGGCTAAGGATACTTGTCAAGAAGAAGGGTGTTCTACTTTTGCTAAATGGGGAGGTAAATGTTCTAAACATGGAGGGACTCAAGCTAAGAACTCATGTAAAGAAGAAGGGTGCTCTAAATGGGCTACGAAAGGAGGTAAATGTATTAAACATGGAGGGACCCAGGCTAAGTACACATGTAAGGAAGAGGGGTGCTCTAAATGGACTATGAGGGGAGGTAAGTGTATTAAACATGGAGGGACACAGGCAAAGAAGAAATGTAGAGAAGAAGGATGCTCTAAATGGCCTATGAAGGGAGGTAAATGTACTAAACATGGAGGGACAAGGACTAAGAACACATGCAAAGTAGAAGGCTGCCCTAAAAGTGCTCAAAGGGGCGGTAAATGTTGTAAACATGGAGGAACCTTTTATAAGTACCCATGTAAAGAAGAAGGGTGTTCAACAAATGCTAAAATTGGAGGTAAATGTTTTAAACACGGAGGGGCTAAAGCTCAGAACAAATGTTTAGAATAAGGTTCCTATGCTAAGAGGAAAGTTAAATTTAGTAAATTTTAAGGGACTTACAGTGCATACTTATTTAAATAAGAAAGAGGCTTTAAATGAACTTTGAGTACAGGTAAATGTATTAAACATGGAATAACTTGTATTCTTGTTGTCATAATTGTCATCATCACGGAGGTTTTCCACTAGGAAAGGTTGGCTGTTATTTGCTTGCATCTCCTGTCCTCAATATTCTTGAATCATTTTCTCACAGTGGTCCACATTCTTACTTCTTTTGAAAGATAATTTTGTATTCATACAAACTTGCCTTAATGATAGTTAATATCATCAAACAAATAATTAGTATAATACTCAACAGAAACTATGAGCGTGTGTAAATTGTTAGCAATACAAAGCCTTTTAGATGTAATTATTGTCTAGGTGCAAGTGATGGTGTTCCACGTCTTGGGTATTGTGGTACTGTTACATTTTCTAATATCTTTTCCACAAAATTCAATCAGAACTCATTGAATGATTCCCTTCTCCTAGTTGGAATTTTCCACCCCACAAAAGAATTATAAATTGCCATATTAAATATGTACAAAAATATTTTTTATAACTTTTTTAATATCTTTTTCATTACTGGGAAAATTGAAAGTAACTAGTCTTGGTGGTCATCCCCAGCCATGGTGTTATTATAGTCTATAACAACTTGTACTTCTTCAGCTTATTGTAGTCTATAACAACTTGAGGTTTCACAGCTTGTGCTTCTTCAACTTGTACATGACCCCCAACTTTCGCTTAGCTTTTTCCCCCCCATGTTAATCATGGGAGGTGATTCGTGCATTGTTGATAACATCAAGATATCTTTCTTTTCTTGCCATTTGAGACATAAGATATTGTTGTAGCTTTGATGGACTACTTGTTCTGCAGACAGTTTTTTTCCAAACAACAGCTGTATGCTTATTTTTTCAGTGCTTACAGCTTATGATTTATTATCCAGTAGCAACCTGAATAATGTAGAAGAACTGTACCAGTTGATTCTGCCAATTTCCATAAAGCAACAACACCACATGCTATCTGTAGCTTCTGTAGGATGTGCTAGTGTTGTGGAAAGATCCTATTTTAAATTTGGTTTACCTGGTGAATCCATTGTTTTTACGGCATTATAACATTCTATTTTTAAATTGTTGTGTTTTGTATACCTTAACTGTGACGTCCTATTCTCCTCTGCACGGATTCCATTATAGCTCTTATGGAATTGTTCACATTGTATTTCTGAAATCCCTTCATGCAGATGGTGTATGAGCAAATTTTTAAAATTGGTTTGTTAAACACTTGGCTCACTTTCTGCTGGATTACTTGTAATACTGATCTCTCAGGAAATAAACTGGTGGACCAGGCGGCCAGGGTTGCAGTTCATCTCCCTACTCTGGTGAGTTTGGGTTTCATGCTTTGAGATCTAAAGGTCTATGTTTTGCGTGAGGTCTTACACACCTAGCATTCTGCTCAGAACAAGCTGCGGTCCATTAGTGACAAGTGTGTTGTGGTGGCCCTCATTATTACAAAAGTCTAGAAGAGAGAAGGTCATCCTTACAAGACTCTACGTTAGGCATAATTCCCTTACCGGTGGGTTTTTATTGAGAGGAATTCCACCTCCAGTGTGAGCTTTGAAATGCTCTCCTCAGTGTATACCACATTTTCGTGGAGTGTCACAAGTATGCCCCAATTCGTCTGGCTCTTGATTTTAATTGTGACCTTTTATTGTTACAGGACAGTGAGACTGGAATAATGTGTTTACTTTGTTTTATACACTTTGTGAATCTCTTAAATTACATTTAAGTTCACTCTTAATGAGTGGCTCTTGGATATTATCTCATATTGAGATTATTTTTAACTCACTTAGGGCCAGTCTTATGACTACCGGATAAATATTGCTATTGGTAGGTTCAAGTTATCAACCACTTTAGTGTTTTACATGTCTTATGAACTGCATTTATCTGCTAGATAGCTATCTATAGGATAAATATATTTTTATTCAGAACACACAAGGTTGGTACTGTTTTTACTGGTGCGCGCATGCGTATAAGTGTTATATAGCTAGGGGGTTAGTTGATTAGTGTAACCCCTTAGAGCAATGATCATAATAACACCAGGTGAATAAAGGTATTTAATATTAAAGTTATTTTATATGTTAATGTTACACTTATTGTAATAGTTATGCAGTACAAAAAAGATGTAATGGTGAGGAGTTTATATATATATATATATATTTAAAGTAAAACTTAAGTCATAAAGACTATAGTAATTTGGGAACTGCATGGTATAATTGCTTTCTACATATTTCCTTAGTCAGAAACAATATTGTGACTCCTTAAGTCCAAAATGAGTAAACAGTGGAAATCACCCCATGCTCCTCTAACTGTTGGCTGCACCATTTGTACTTCATAGCTAGAAACGTCCACAAATAAACACGGATATCTGAAAATCGGGGCTCTTCTGTACTAATCTGTCAAACTGATTTGGATTACTCATGTGAACCACGAACTTGTAATATACTTTTGTTATTAATTGTAAAAGTGCAATAACATCAGTCTTCATTATCAACAACACCTGACTATTTCTTCGATTCCAGAGGTTCTTATCAAGGATTTAGAGTTAAAACAAATCCAATAGTTCTCGAGGTCTCATACCAAAGGGATATGACATAAGCCCTGCTGATGGCGCTACAACCTAGCAAGTGGTGAGAACGCTCAACATTTGTTATAATGGCGGCTAACCGAGTGCGAGGAACCAGATGGCGTCACATGGGCGCAAGAGTTGGGTACAACATTTACAAAATTTCATTTATTGTACTCACATTTGGATAATTTGTTCTTATATAAATACAACTCTACAAATAGCTTGTCAGCTTATATAAAAATGTGAATTAAATGTCCTAACTTTATATAGTTAGAGCCCAGGCCTATGATAACCAAGCAGGTGAACCAATATATTAACCTAAAAACAGATTCTGATAGATGAAGCTTCATTAAAAACAACGCGTCACTATGGCAACAACCATTTTATCTGGCAAATAAATGCTATTTGGCAGCCATAAGACACACTTTTAACTTATCCACCAGATAGAAATATTTATCTACCAGATTAATATTCATCCAGGAGTCATAAGACTGGCCCTTAGTATATTTAAAAATGTTTATATTGTCTATTTAGTCTTTACACATCTGCTGTTTTCAGCAGACATAAATGTCTATATATTTTCTCCTGTGGAGATCTTTCCTTTTTTTTCGTAATTTTTATGAATATATATAGTTTTAATGTGTTTGTTTTAGCTGTTAAAATGCCAAGTCCAGCCCATTAAACATAAAATAGTTTTAAAATCTTCGCCAAAACATTTGATGACTGAATATGATAAAATCTCAAATTTGAATAGTTAGCCAATTGTTCAACATAACACAATATTAGGGTTAAAGTAAGTATTTTTTTTCCTGGTACATAAGCAAGCAATCAATTAGAGTTTTGAATAGTAGATAAAGTAAAAATTGTATATCTAAATATATATTACTGACAAACACACAATTGTTTTCCCCGGCCTTGTTTTAATTGCCTTATAAAATCGGTATTAATGAAAATTAGTCAGTTGAGAAGAGGTTTATAATTTTGTTGACATTGACTAAAATAATCACATAGTAAACTAATTTTATAATTTACTTAAAAATGAAAATATTAATTTGATTTTATTATTAATTCATGGTAGTTTCATTAATTATCCATATCATTAACCTTCTGTGACTGGCACTGTTTCATTTTTGCAATAGCTTTAATACTTTTGAAAATTAAAGGTAAATAGGTCAGATCCTCTCTAAGTATTCCTCATTATTAATTCCTGCTGTTTAATCATTACACATTCAAAAAATGTTTATTTTCTGATATACAGTAGTTTTAACTGGCCCCATGAAAGAATTTTGTGAATACGCAACAATGTCAGTCGTGATGTAATACATTTATCTGGCTCACTTTCGCCGTATGTTCAAAATAATATAATACACTAAAATATAAAATTTTGTTATTTTTTTCCCCCCAATAATAAGCTATGTTTTTGCTACAATTTAATATTATTGTAATTTTTTTTTAATAATAAAATTTACAAAAACACAATTTTATTAAAATATTTATTTAGTAATATTGCTACAATAATAATATTATGTATTAAATATGAAGACCACGGGGGAAAAGGGAGGTAAGTCAACACTACAATATTTTTCAGGAGAGTAATTCTTAACTTCAAAACGTTGGCATGTTACAACCGTCTTACAGATTTCTTCCAAATATATATTATAAATGAACACATTATTTATGATGTCTTGATAAATTTTATTTATTTTGCCTCAATAAGTTGGAGGAAAAAAGTTTTCGGGCAACTCAATGACTTGTCTGGCCATTTTTTTGACAGTTTTGTCCCGTTTCTTCAAGTGCAATGACATGGGGGTTGAGATAATATCTACTCAGTTGTTGTGGGTGTTCTTCTGGTTTTTCAAGGTCTATGCCCATCAGCTGATTTCTCGGTTGATTACCATTACCTGTACATTCTTTTCTTTGAATTACGTTTATTCTATCCCCTGACGGTCTAGTAAAACCTCCCTTGTAATTAGGATTAGAATTGTTTCCCTGATTATTGGAATTTTCCCAAGTTTGAGTTCTTGGCTCCTGGATAGGTTTTGCCTGGTTATTTCTACTGTCCCTATTTAATTGGTTTCTTCCATTTTGAAATAAGTTATCTTGCATGTGTGGCCTTGACCTTTCTCTCCTAGAGCACTCGTCAAATATTTCTAGAATTTCTCTCATTTCAACACTAGTTTTTACTCTAGCAGCTATACGAGCGTCTTGTATTTCACGTGGAAAGTGATGCAATAACTGATTTACTATTCTTTCCTCGTCAATAGGGATGTCCAAATTCCCTGCCTGCATGGCATATCTATTGTAATATTCACACAGGCCTTCGATGTGGATCATACCGGCCTGTAAAAATATAATTTACTCATTTGTCCTGCTTATACACGGACCAAAATATTTTACGAAAGGGAATATTTATTACTTCATAGGATGTTTAGTCAGCCTCGTGACTATTCTCCACACTTAGCTTCACCTACTAACTTTGAATTAAAAAATGCTATTTTTTGTGCTTCGATGAGTTTACTATTTTCAAAAGTCTATCCATCTTTTTCAAAAATTGTACAGCATGCACCCTATCATTATTTCCACTGTAGGTGGGTACAGAGTCCATTAATTGATTCTGGATGCCTGTACTGGGTAATACTAAGGCACCAGCGGTAATTAGCGTCCCTTTTTCCACTACTTCTTCATATTTTAACTCAGTCTGTTTAGTTGTTGTCGCATTTGTTCGACTGTTTGTGACGTCTTGTCCAGAATCTGTCAGGTTGTCCTTAAATTTGTCCACAGTTTCATTCAGGTTGTCTTTAAATTTGTCCAATTGGTGGTCAATTATTTCCTGTATGTGAACATCTGGTAGTGTGTGTCCATCAAAGAGGTCATTTTGGAATCTAAGGTTCTTACTATATATTTGGTGCTCTTTTTCAATAGTCGCAAATCGTTCTGTTAAATTATTTACCTGTTCTAGAATTTCATTTTTTATTTTTATTGCAACTTTCCTGAGTATTTTTCACTTTGGAATTTAAAGCGTCCTGTCTAAGTTTCAAGTTTTACTTTGCATTTTTAAGTTTTTTCTTCTGCTCATTCGTCTGCTTTTCTAACTTACTACAGTCTTCCCTAAGCGTCTGTAGTTCGCCTCTAGCCTGCGTTTGGTCATTTTTAGTCTGTTGTATTTTCTGTAATTTTCTGTCAAAGTCATTTTGTACATCTTAAAACTTACCCTGCAATTCTTGTTCTAGCTTGTTGAATTGTTCATTTACACCCTTACATTTTTCATCAAACTTTGTATTTAATTTCTTTTTTAACTCCTGGCTATTTTTATCGAACATTTCATCTATTTTATGACTTAACTTTTCACTACAGTAGCCCCATGGCTTCTTTGGTGCTGACTGACAACTCACAGCTGACTTCTGACAGTCAACAAATAGGTATATACCTAAATATTGACTGTCAAAAGTGACAGCTGCTAAACACATGTTTTTGCAGATCATATGGTTCGGCGTAGGGATATATAATTTGGTCTGGTAACTTTTCAAAGCTTTTAGCTGTCAGTCAGCACCAAAGAAATGGGGCTACTGTATTTTCACTACTCTCTTTCATTTGCTGCACTAACTGCATTAATACTGCATTGAGGTCATTTGCTGAGGAGGTTTGTTGTCTACCTTTGAAACATTCTCCACCCCCTTTAAGTCTTCTTCTTTATGAGCTATTGGTTCAATTACTTTTTTAATTTGTTTTCACTTGTTTCCTGATCAGATAGTTCTAAACATTCTACCATTGGTTGGAATATTGTGTTAGGGGAAGGTTATCCTCACTGCTACTAGTACTGTCTTGTCTCTTCCATATTTAATGAAATTTGTTGTTGTTGATGACTTACGTGAAATTCTCCCTGGAAAGTGCTGCTCTAGACCTAGACGGCCTAGCGGGAAATCTGGCCCTGTAGAAGTAATTATGTAAACTGTTACTGC